>JAHREC010000012.1:0-169346 GCA_020081605.1 Albifimbria verrucaria | reverse complement strand
CGATAAAAGTGAAGGAGTGCTCGAGCAAAAACATACGACGCACGTCACCGCAGTCGGTAAGCTTCGGACCCTCGCGCAAAGAACAGCCCAAGCGAGGATTATGAATCGGCCAATGAAACAGTGTACACATCATGATGAGAGACAAAGAGATGCATCAGAAGACCCGTCTCTATGGGATGAAGAAACCATTATGTTCGAAGGTGACACTGCAGTTAGGTCTGCCACACGGCCATTAAATGAGGGAGTGGTCTTGTCTAATCATGGGGTAGGCTCTAGTGATGATCAAGTATCACCACGGAGTGGCACGGAGCCCCGCCATGAGGTTCTACACCCTTCATTAGCCACTGATACCTTAGCATCCACGCAAGCCTTATCCTGGACCAGAGCCGACCTAGAGACAGGAGAGGCCGGTTTGAACATTAGGAGATCGAGTCTCGAGGGCGTAATGAAACCGCAAGTTGAAAAGCTTGACAATTGTAAACACAAATGCGGAGAGAACAACCTCAGGCTTATGAAGGCCATGAAGGCAACGAAAACAGCAGAGACAGCGGGACAAAAACTTCAAGACGAGATGGTTAAGCTTGAAAATAAGTATAAGTTGAGCCGTGAGCGATGGGCGCAAAAGAACAAGATACTTGAACAAGACAAGGATAGGCTTGAAACCGATATCGTAAACTTACGCGCAGAGCTTACCACTAAGATCTCGGAGTTCAAGAAGACAGAAACCGAGTTGGGAAGTCGAAGGAAAGTGTTGGAAGAAGAAATCATGCTTTTGAAAGATTGCCATCAGGACACACTTAAAGCAATTGTTCAAATTATTGAGAATTGTCGAGAACAAGTTGCGACAGCAGGAAGGCCTGTTAAAGGAAGAACCCTTATTCTCTTTGACGAAATACTCAACGAAACCCCCAGAAACAAGCCGAGACTATGCAAAACATGCTAATAGAGCTTATGGACTTTTTAGAAAACCAAAAGAAGGAGACGAAGAGGATTTCATCACGCGCCGAATCACTCCAACAAGAGGTGGATCGTTTCCAGAAGGTGGTTGAGAACGATGAAACGCAGGCACTCAAGTCAACGAAACGTTTAGGTTCTATGGAACCTGCTGATCGTTCGAACAAGGAACTTCAAAGAGCCCTGTCAGAGCTGAAGAGTTTGAAAGAAGATAGGAAGAAATTTGAAAATCTTCTGAACAACAAGCTCAAATCGATCCGTAAAACCACCAACATTAATCCGAATTACGAGTCCCCTTCAACAACCATAGATCGACTACAATACTATGTAAATATAATGGATAGCATCACGGCAGACTTAGAAGGACAAGTGCAAGTCTTGCAGAAGGAGCTGGACACAAAACTAGCTAATGACAGTGAAGGAGGTCATGGGCAGAGACAGATAGAATACGTCCCGAAAATCAATGGGAATAATATTCAGGCTCTCGTGAAGAAAACGGCTCATAAGAAGTCTTCGACCCAATCAATATACAATGATATGCCTTCAGCAATCCAGCAGAATGCAGGCAAGGAACAAAGAGCAGCATCACAAGTCTGGGATGGAGAAACAATCGTGCTGAAAGATAGGAAATCCAACTCGTTCGAGTCTCGAGCCGTTAGTGAATCAGCCTTCCCTAATTCTAAAAATGGAGCCCATAAGGTGACCCCAAGGATATTTGCTTCACACGGGAAAAGAAATCGGCTTGATATGTCAAGCATAGTGGACTACGGTGATCATCAAGCATCATTACACAGTGGCACGGAGTCCCGTCGCGCGGCTAGAACCCCTTCGTTGGCCACTGACACCTCAGACTCTACGCCAGACTCGCCCGAGACCCCTATCGAAACGCCTAGATATTCGATCACATGCGATCCTCGGTCGCGGGCTAAACCTCTCCCCAACTTCCAGCCTGAAGCTCCAGCCAAGTCATCACTTTATCTATCTGATATGCCAGCCTTAGAAGCGTCCCCGTCAGACAATTACCAGTCACATGAAGCAGTCGATAAAACAGAAAGGATTCGACCTAGCAATCTGAGCTATGAGTTCCACAAGCAGCAGAAACATATCATCAGAGGCAGCAAAAGACAATGGGAGATACTCGATATAACACAGCCCAAGGGAGACTCTATAGTAGTCACGCTATATGGCAACAATCAAACTCCAAAAATTCATCTGTCAATACTCCTCCACTGTTGGATCAGTGCCGAAGAGAACTTTCTAGCTTTGAAGTCTTTTTATGAGTCAAAACGAATAAAGCATATTCATGACGCGTTCCGTGCAGTGAGAATCGAGAGGCGCAACGAATCAACTGGCTATCCGTTTGAAGTATGGTACCAGGGTAGTACTGAAGGGACTGGTGAGTGGACATCCACAATCCTTAGCTGGGGTTATTGGTCAGCATGTAGGGCGGGTGCTGCGAAAATGTATCATGATTGGAAGAAAGAGAAGGCTGATGAGGCCCAGGAAATATTGGATAACTTATAAGAAGTTGGCGCTTAGTTATCATTTTCTCTTCTGGATGGTCTACAATCCTCCCACTGGTAGAGCACTGCAATCCTTTATGGTTATTTCTTCTTGTATGGATAGTAAAGGAGGATACAGAGGTTCCGGAAGCCGCTCTTGGGTGTCCGGAGAAGTATACTATAGTGCCTTATTTTGACTACTTTCGCTTTGTGTATTTATGCCTAGGGAAAGGATATTGGCCTCAAAGTGAAGCCAGGATATCTGTCTTTTAGTATATACATAATGCATATGCAAAACCAGATTCCTCTCTCTTGCAACAATGAGTCTGTAGATTCGGTCTAGTTGTCCACTTTTTTGAAAAACGAAAAAGAAGAGATAGTTTGTTGGGACAGAAAAAACATCACACCCCAAGTCGTAAGTGAGATACTTAGCCGAGTAGAACACCAGCATCACAGAAAATGGTAAGTGAAATTGGGCATCACATATCATCTGATCAATTGATGCTTTGATGGAAGCATAAGGTAGGAAGTCAAGAGTTCCATTATTAAAGGAGGATGAAAGATGCTTGCTTCTCCCTTCCTATTCAGTCAGGCAATCTGCAGTCTCTGTACCTACAAGACGGGGAATAAAATAAGCCAGTCTAGGGTAAGTAAAATAGTCCACGCCTAACAAGGGACTCAGGTACTATAACTACATAACAAAATTTCAATAATAAAAAAGCTATATATCAAGATAGATAACTATAATAACAAGTATAAAAACAGCTTCTCGTCTTCCGAGGATAATAGTTGTATTTAACTCAAATAATCCGCCTTCTTGTAGTCTGTCCCATAGACTCAAAAACAACATCATAAAAGGCTTTTATAAAACGTGAAATAGTCTAATATCATTAAATTAGTAATAATTGAAGAGCATTCTCTAAGGAACTTACATCAGATTTCACTTCCGAATTTCGCTCTATATCTTCTAGACGTTTCATGGATACAATGAGTCCCTCCTCGGCAGACATCAATGTTGTCCCACCCGACGATGACCCACGCGTCTCTCCAGGTATGACATCCAATGGTTGTGAAACTGGCATCGTCGTTGTACTTGGCTCGGCACTATCAGTTCCTTTCCTGAGCCTCCAGTGCTCTAGTGTATCACCATCGACCCATTCAGAGAAAGCTCTCTTGGAGATAATATCCTGTTTGGTTGATTGTCTCGGTAGCAGACGATCGAGAATACGGAAGCAGTCAGGTGTACAAAATATATGAGTTGACTTATCTAACGTGTATACGATCTCAGCCCTCATTCCCACTATTAAGGCGTTCGCTGAGGGTGGTGGTTCTGCACCTTTTGGAACAGATCTCATGCCCTTTCGGCCGTTAATAAAGATATATTTCGGAGATGCGGAGTTGCTCATGATTGTCCTTATGAAATGGGTGAGTGCATAACAGAGGTGAATGAGGGATGATTTTATACGCTGAATCGAATACTTTATTACTAAATAAAGCAATATCTATCTTTGCGACATAAGTTCTAAATATGCGAAACTAAAAAAAAAAAAGAAATTGAATAATAACCCCCTCGACGAAATAGGTGGAAGAACCGTAATTTTTGAATAGGATATTAATAAAAATAGGAAGATTTTTTTAATTATATTATGCTTTACCTCACTAAGGGTACATATACACATCTATGATCCATTAGACGGCATTACATGGTGTCGGCCGTAGCTACGCCATAGGAGGTAGGTAAACTATATATAGCACTTAATCTGATTATCGTTATGATCCATGAAGCAACCAAACTTATAGTGTGGCGTTGTGTTATGGTATGCTCGATAAAGTAGACTTTAGAGAGTATATCGATGGATTGTACAGTACAGTAGTATTCTTTTTATATATATAGTATAGTATTTCACTGTTTCTCTTACATATGGATCCTGTAAAAAGCAATAAAAACTGGTAAATTAATTGCTGGTACTTTCTATCTTCGAGCCAACCAAATTATACTGATTTACAGGTAATCTAAGACATTTAGAAAAGTAAATGCTTGTTATGCATTCTAATAGCTTAATATATTTTTAATTTAACGTTCAGAAATGTGGAGGTGACTTGTACCGCCTACTGAGGGCAGTTGAAATATATGCTCATCTTCGCGAACTGACATCCTTTCACAACGCTATCGTCGCGAGCATAAGAGTAGGCATCCGGGCATACCTTCTTGAACCATTCATTACTCGGAGGACATGGTTGAAGTGCCTTAAAAGTCCCTGGCAACAATACTCGTCGGACCCGTAAAGTGCACAGTTGGACAAACAACCATAAATCTTTTCGAGAATGCCTACGCCGGTAGTCAGCGCTTGACCAAATCAGGTTACTTACAGGGCATATCATGCTCCCCGACTCGTCTCGACCAAGGAAGGGGGCACATTGCACGAAAGAGTGGGGCATGTCTGCTCCGAGGGAACCACGCTGATTCCTATGGTAAACCCGTCAACTTTCTCTTGTCAGCATTTAACGATGTTATTTTTACAACACTAGACAATTGACTAACCAAGGCTTAGATTATACCACACTTTGTCTACCTCAGCCGTGACTTCGACCAGAGTTACACTCGTAGATGACCTGCCCCAACATGATGAACTTGAACAGCCGCCGATGGCACATGTCGTTGCGTTCATGGAGCAATATTGCCGGGCCCAAATCCTTCCGCTCCAAGTGCGAGGAAGAGGATCGGTGGTGTATCTATCGTAAGGCTGCAAGGCCAAGCCCTTGGGCAGTGGATCATTGGTTACTCGGTAGTTGATGACGGCATCTCCGGATATTGCAGGCCAGATTGTTTGGCTACTACAATTGTTAATCAACTCGAATGATATACTTCCAATATTTGAAGTGCTTGTAGCGGCGGTATAGCTGGTAAGGGACATCTCTGGTGGTGAAACTTGGTTGATGGCAGGAATTGTCAGCATATATATGCGGGACGGAAGAAGTCGTGTTCTATTTGTGGAATGAAATTGATTGATCTGGCATCACTATATTTGCGATCTATTCCATAAACTAGTTGATGCAACGTGGAGAACAAGCGCACGGTGTTAAATAATGGGTGGAGTTGCTTAGCTCCAAGAATAGCCCTTGATGCAATTAGTTGGTTGAGAAGTTTGATATAAGAAGCTAGATATATTCGCCAGACGGTGTTTTCATAGGTGCTGATTATATTAGTCAAAGGACGCTTAAAAGCATGATAATGATGTGTTATTGGCGTGGTACATATATACCTACACAATTGAGAGATTCCAAATGCTGAGGCGCCGCCTAAGTCATAGATATAGGGTAGGTGATTTCTGTCGATTTCCTGTGCTACGGCACTTGCAGTTATTTCAGTGAATCTTTTGATTCTGGATCAACTGCATCAGGTGGCAAGGACATCTACTGATCCTGCTTTCTTCCTCCAAGATACAGAGTTGAGCCTCAAGGTGAACGTCGAGGGAGTCCAGTTTGATGGTTACTATTTGTGAGAAAAAGTGAGGCTGGCTCGTGCTACACAATTCATCATCGCCCATGGCAATATAATAAATTGTTGCTTCTTGTGATCTCTGTTTCATTTCACCAACTGTTCCTTTTATCCTCTTGTCTGAATATTTATATGCTTCTCTGCAAAGGATTTTAAAATAGGCATTTTGTCGTTGGAGATACTGTAGAGGGTTCATACATGCCCTTCGAGTGGCTGTTCGAAACTTCACCTGAAGCAAGCATTCTGCTTGCTTCCCATAAAAGCGTGGTTCTCGTAAGAGATCCAAATAGAAGCATGAAGCGAGGATGTCGAGTAATCTGGGCCGTGGAAGAGCAATACGATTGATGAATGATGTTTTACATTGAACAACGAAATCAACCGCTTCTGGATGTTCAAAATAACTAATTGGCACTGTGAGTTGTCTATACAACCCAAGCAATTGGCACAATAAAACTCACGTAGATATAACACGTAACTCTGTGATCTTTCCTGGCTGGAACTTCACAATTTTATTCGATCGATTGGGCCAGGTAGACAAGTCTGAAAAACGCCAGCGAACAGTGTCTCCCACGGTGATCTCGGTGGATGTGATACGGATTTGTCCATGTTTCAGATGAAATGCGCATGCCTCCAGTGTCCATCCTTTGACGAACAGTGCGGCAATAAAATAGATGCCTTGAAAATTATGATTTCGTCAGCTCTTGCGGTCGAAAAGACATGATGTCGTGATGGGAGCTGAGGATCTTCATACCGCAACCCTCGCCTACGGCAATGTCAAAGTAACTGGCAATATCGAGCCCTCTCCAGGTGTCACTGTCACGAATATTCTTCAGATACTGAAGCATCTCATCCCAGTCAGTGCCTCTCAAGTCTAATGCTCTGGCTCCAGCGGTGCGAGGCATCATTCGGACTGATTGGGTGTTTGATTGACAACATACTGGACATCGTGACGGGAACCGATCTTCCCATGGTACGGAGTCCGGCCAAAGAAGGTGATTATCCATTCCCACATTCTTAGTGGTGCCGGAAACTCCGGGCTCTCTCATACTCTCCTCCGCCAATATTGCGTATCTCATACACCGACGACAAAGTTGGTGGCCGCAGTCGAGTGGAATATGTCCATTCTTGCCGATTATACAAAAAGAACAGGCTGTTGTGCCATTGTCTGCGACATAGTTTTCGTTGGGATACATAAAATGCAACCCCGTTAGCCAGCGTCTTGCCAATCGTTCTGAATCCTTTTCAATTTTGGTGTCTCGAAAAGAACCCGCAATTTGCATGAACCGATCTTGTATCTGGTCAAAGAGCCTGTGTTTTCGATATGCAATCGTCGCGCGTCGAACAGACTCTTTGTATATCCTGTCAAAGACAATACCTGGGTGGAACCCTAGGCCCGATTTTCAATCAGACGCGACCGTTACGTAATGGTGGTGATGACTGGACTTACGGGGTAGGAATGACGGCGTCGCATCCACCACAAGTGCTGCAGCAAAAATATCCACGGCCGACAAACCCAAATGCTTGGTGGCCGTGAGAAAGTCAGCAAGGTGGGCGACCATTTCCGTCAGTGGTATCTCGATGCGCCGATGTTGTATCAGCTCAAAAACATCAAGGCTTTGCCGAGGTTGTTTCGCATGCTCCCCAATGATGTTTTGCAGGAGTGTGCTTCGTTGCCAGCTTGTAAAGCCGTTCCGAAAAGTCCATCTACCCTCGGCTTCATGCTCGACGATCCAGTCCACCACAGCCTCCTTGGCAGCGTAATGTGGTACATACAACACCCCAACCTGGGCCAACTTGTGACTCATGATACGTTGCGCTGTAATTGTAGGTCGCGATGGTGGTGTCTCAAATATTTTTTCTTCAAGTCCTGATCTAGAGGTGCCAAAATGGGTTCATTGCCAGAAGTAGCGACCACCACCAAGACGTGAGGGTATAATTGGGCTCCATCGTTCTCCTCCTGATACATCCAGCGTCGAATTTCGGTCAATACTTCATCAACACCGCCTAGATCATCGGAAAACATAAGCATCACATCTGCGATGGTGGACAACGCATTCCAGCAGAGCATCCACGCTCTCTCCACTACCGAATGCTGGCTAGGGCTCAAGACGTGCTTTCGCCAACTCTCCAGGTCGTATTCGTCACAGTCGAGACCGCCGATGCTCGTATCAAACTCACAGCTTAGCAGCACGTTCGTGGGAAGGTGAGAGACTGTGACGCTGCATTTCTTGCAATCCTGGACAGGCTTAGCGAAAGAAGAGCTTCCACTGAGTATTACTCCCATGTCCCTACAACCTATGGTTAAGATTGTCGGAGCCTGTTGGTTTCTCCTTTCGTCCAACCATCTGTAGGTGGCGAGGTTCTCAAGCAAGACATGTCGCTGCTCAACCCCCACATCGACGTTGAATTGCAGATAATTATCGGACTGTGTGGTGCTTGGACTCATGGTCTGGATCGGCTTTGCTTCTTCAAAAGCGGTGGACGACCATTGTTTTCTGTGTCCTATGTCAAGTTTTCTGTGTCCTATGTCAAGTTATCAGAAGGGATATAGCATGCGAATCAGGATAATCTTGCTATGCTGTGTTATGATGGTTATTGTTTTTTTGTTACCTCTTTCCCTCGTTCATTTTTCCTTCTTCTTAGTCTTGGTTTCTTGTTTTTGGCTTCTAGATTTTGCTTGGTTGTGCATCTTGTGTTGTCCGCCTTTCCTTAGCTCGATGCTGCTTACATGTTAAAAATAGCTGCGTGTGACTACGTTTTGGACCTGTGGTGACATACCATTAGTATGGAGTGCGGCAGGTTAAGCCAGAGGATATGTCAGTCACTCCTCAGACACAGAAGCCCACAAGTTGTATGTAGATACCGCCTTGTATTTAAATACTGGTCGTGTTGCAGAATGATGGTCCTTGTAAGATTAGACATGGGGCGCCGAAGGATTGAGATAAAAAGAATCGACCAGGCTGGGCGTCGTAAAGCTACCTTTAACAAGAGAAGATCGGGACTGTTCAAGAAGGCCCATGAACTCGGCGTTTTGACCGGATGTAAAATAAGTTTACTTGTCCAATCAGAGGATGGAGCGGAGTACCACTTTTCCCCAGTCGATGGCGGGACTTGTCCCCACCTCGACGGTCGGAAACCCCAAGACGGAATCAATAGACCAATCGTCGTCATGTATCGAGGCAATCATGCCCCAATCCCTCATCTCTCTACCCAATGCCCACCACGAGCCCCTGGAGACAAGCCTTTACAGCTTCCAAGAAGCATTCCATGAACCGCAAACATCAATGGATCTCGTGAGCTATTCAAATATCAGTGACTTCATAGTGACCGACGAATTCTACCTCACTGATCAACCACACGAGTTTTCCCCTCCATCTTTACTATACTCATTAGACGAAGGATCATTCCAAGCTGTTGAACTTGCACAATACGATGCAGACTGCATTACCTGGCCATACGACTATGGCGTCGCAGGTGACATCATGACTTTTCAGATTGCTCCCGAGACTTCGGACATTAACCTGTTAGCATGGGATGAAATGTGTGTGGCATCCTAGAATTAAGCACTCTAGAATTTGTACATAACGCTAAATCGAGTGGAATCCGGGCATGGTGCGAATGTACTGTATAAACTGTATGCGATTAATTAGAGGCTATAAAACTATACTTCAGCTGGCCAGCGAGGCGCTTCAGCACCTAGCTATTTGCAAGAAATATCGTATCTCTACAAAGACGGAATATTGGCTACTTGACTGAGGCTCTCTGGTTCTCAGTGGTGACTTCGTCAGTTCGCCACCCATCCTAAACTCGAGTCGGGAGGGATTCGTTGTGCGGGGGTTCGGAAATCGTCGTATGTGCGAAATGGTCGTTGTCCAACAGTCCATGTGTCTGCGAGTGGGTGGATGTGAGTCAGGCAGGAAACGAGAGAAGGGAAACCAGGTCATAAAAAACGGTCGGGGATTGACCAGACCCCGAAAGCTCGACAGACCCAAAAAGGCCATCACGCTATCAAACCGTGAATTCCGTTTGTGGTGTAGTGACCAAGTGGGCACCCTCCAAGACGCTAACCTGCATTCGCACCCACAATCATAGTCGCCCTTTTTCTAAAATGGATCAGTGCCTGTGTATATCCATCCTTCCACCATCCACCCATGCCTATGCCCGTATTTGTAAAATGCTCTTATGATCTTGGTTTTTGAAATAGAATCTTACTCATACAGTTTGGTTCACAACCAGATTCCTCTTTTTACAACTATGAACCTGCAAATTAGGTCCACTTGTCCACTTTAAACTTAATCTGACCAATCATTTCGCGTGGTTGCGCCCTAAGAAAAGAACAAAGAGTGTTTACAGCGGAAGGTGGTTTTGAACGTAACTATAGTCTTCAAACATATGTATGTACTATATAAAACCAATGAGCTGTGGATGGATGGGATTAGTAAGCCCGGTAGTTAGACTAGGTCAGCATCACGTTCTGATATGAATCATTTCTAATACATCATCAGCCCACCTACGGACAAGATCACTCCTTTGGAGACGAAACGCCGCCTCTTAAAAACGATGCAGCGGTCGTCCCTGCTCGCGAAATACCAGACTTGCTTGAACATTGTGAATCCGTCACACGTCGACTCGAGATAGTGAGAGTGTGGTCCGAGGCACATCATGGCACTGCTGGCGACATGATAGACTTCCTTCGGTTTTTTATTCTGACAAATCTCGACTTCAAATGCTGAGCAATATGCGGCCGAAAGTAGGCACAATCACCGCGAAGGAAGTGTTCATTCTTGTTAGCCATTTCGATAAGTGGAGTTCAGTGCGACTTGGAGAGATTCTGTTTCAAGAAGCGGAATCTTGCATTACTGTTTCCTATCCATGACAGCTTGGGAATTATGAATCCGGTCTCTAAGACTAGAGAAAGCTCTTAGGCAAGTCATCACGGTGACATAAGTCAAGAGGAATAAACACCTAGCCTGCCTCTTAATTTGATCAAAGCTCAGAGTAGGGTCATGTCCTTGAATGTGTGTGTAGTGACTGAGACTGGAGAGTAGGATCTTTGAAGAAGATGAAATTATGATCAAGTCATAGATAACATATACTGCCTTTGTTGAAAGGGGATGTCGCTGGTCTGAATATAATAATTTAGTAATTCAGGCACTGGGCCGCGGCTTTTACTGTACTAAAAATGAATAAGGAGACCGGCGACATCCATTTCCATATAGGCGGTAGTTAAGTTATGCAACCTAACTGCATATTCGTATTCTATGTAGAATATATGATTCCTATTCGAGCTTCTATCACAGTCATATTATGCAACACTTGTGGCCAATTTGTAAGGGTCTTTGTATATGTTCAAAATTCATAAAAATTACTATAATAGCCTTGGTATAAACGACGATTTTTAACTCAATATTCTACAATGCATTGTTGCTATTAAATACAAGGAAGAGCTTAATTTTCGTCACCACGATTACCTTGACAGTGACACCTTCAACGCAAAAACCTCTGGCTTTCAAAGTTAATGTTAACCTGAGGTAGATGCCCTATCCTATCAATGCACTGCTCAAGCTGTCAACGGATAGGGGTATTTGATGGTGCCTTCTAACTCATATCTAGGAAGACTTGCCGTTGTCTCTGCTTGAGGTCCATCGTTCTCTTGACCACCTATGGGGGTCCCAAAAAGCTCGTCAATAGCTTCTGTCTCTCTAGGATCCAATGGATCTACTAATTTTGAATAAGGGCTATGAAGGCCTTGTATCGCTTGTGGCAGTTGAAGCCCGAACATCTTGTATAGGGTAGTCTTCAGTTCAGCACATGAACTCCTAGAACAGATCAACAACCCTAACGTGTCGTTGGATGGTCGGTTGTAATGCCCTGAACGAGGCTTTTTACACGCATGGCAAAGCGGCCGCTCTTCAATATTTCTCCAGTGGTCCGGCACTATAGAGA
This sequence comes from Albifimbria verrucaria, assembly GCA_020081605.1. Lineage (NCBI taxonomy): Eukaryota > Fungi > Ascomycota > Sordariomycetes > Hypocreales > Stachybotryaceae > Albifimbria > Albifimbria verrucaria. The sequence continues at coordinate 157,445 of JAHREC010000012.1, read as the reverse complement.
CGTCAGGTCTTTTCTGAAATTGAGTCCGATTTGCCAACCGAACTTTATTGGAAAGAAATGCCTGCTCTCTACTCAAAGATATAGTAGACCCCATTGCGCAGTATGTTGTTGCGATACTCACTTGCGAATATTTAGTATAGTAGAGTTGCATGATATATATAAAACTATAGCCCTTTACTGTCGCTAACTCCATGAGTTGAATAGTCCCTTTACCAGAGCAGGGTACCTTAGTAAACCCTGAGTAGATTTACACTAAACCTCTCTTATTGAAGATATCTATATATAGACACTTCAACTGTTAATCTTTACTCGACGAATACGTGATGTATTGAGGCGTGACTAGTCCATGAGGAACGGATTCCTACTATACCAAGAGGGCTGTAAAAGACAGGACAGATAGAATAAAAGTTTAGTCACCAAGTGGTCAGATGCCGTGTAGTCAATACATCGTCTCTAGTCGCACTTTCCAAGAAGAATTTACTGTGTCTTCCAGGAGCAAAGGTAATAAATTTTATATCTTCCGCCTTAAAAATTACAATATCTCTTGTCGAGGACATAGTGCAGCCCCAAGGCTAGCTAGACATAGGATAATATAACATCAGCCAGGCTTTTCTCGAATTCTTTCTTTATTCATTGGAGTGGTGCTGTATAAAGAGTATGCTATGAGAGTAAAAATGAGGCCCCAAAGAGAAAGAAATAGCAAACTTTCAAGGTTTTCGAATATAAGATCGTCTGAATATATCAAACTACCAAGATCTAAATTAGATCAGTTGAGGTGTTTAAATATGTGTGGAATAACCTATCTGCTTCTTAGATAATGGTTGTGCTATTGCAAATGTTATCCCTCCATCCAGTTGCTCAGACCCAGCCAGCGTACGATTCTTATATTAAATCTGAATCACCACAACGCTCGTGGACATTCGAAGAGACACAAATTAATTTAAATGCAAGGCAGGTGATTTTCAATCAGCTAGCACAGAGTCAGAACAAAAGACTTGGCAGCACGTCGACTCCGGATGAACACACTCTGAAGTTTGAGCGAGACAACATGGAGGCATTGCAACGTCAGGCAATCGAAACATGGGCTGCAAAACAGTTCACTAAACATGACCGACCCAAGTCATTTTCCTTCTTTAAAAACTTCAAACTGTTCTAAGCACTCCTTTTATTTGCGATTTCATTCAGCGGCATGTCGGTAGAATATGAACGTATTCCCAATGTCTCGTCACCTGAGCTCTGGTTGCCAACAGGCCGGCGACGGATACTGTGTTTTGGGAAAGTGACTCGGCCCAGATTATCGCAGGCTCTGTTGGCGACCTTGGTGAAGCATAGCTGAAAGTCTAGGGTATGGCATATTTTGATGACTGGGTGTATGGCTTATCTCATATAAGATATCTTAGGAGGAACCCTCCCTGAAGATAGAGATAGTTATGGTATTAATACAGTATCTTAAGTTATGCTTCAAATTGCGTTTTGAATTTCTTTATCGTAAGCTTTTTTTTCTTTCTTTTTCTTTCTTTTTATTTTATCTTAATTTTCTTTCATAACTATTTGATATAGGGCTTAGAGAACCCATTCAGATCGACGTATTACAAATTCTGACAGTGATTCGGCTTCTTGCTGGAGGGCATGAAAGGCAAACTTCGGTTTCCGATCGAGGCACCTTGAGAGACACGTGAAGACCAGAAGTGACTGGAAACCTGTTGCCTTGATAGAGCCGTCCATTGTTCCAAGTAACCAGCTATAACCGCGTGCAAAGTCTGGCGGAAGACTTGACCAACTATGGTCTCTATGGCGATCTGCCTTGCTTAAACCCTCATACATCACGAGTGGTACACTTTTAGGAACATCGTGACCCTCTCGGTATATATGGCCAGAATATCCGCATATGCATCGATTGAGAGGTATTCTTGTATAGGGAGATTGACCCGAGCGACAAATACAAGATCGAACTTGTAGGCCTCAGTTATTCGACATGCATGAACCATTGGCTCAATTTTTTCCTGGTAGGGCTGCTGGTTGAGAATTTGAAAATCGAGCCTGACATTCTTTTTCTCATCGTCATACTCTTGATAACAGTCCTCAATATTGAAGTCGAGCACGGATAGGACACCGGGGGTAGTGTCCCTCGTAGGGTATCTAGGTGGATTTATCCCTAGGAACAACGGAGGAGGTGGAAGTGGTTCGTCCCTTCGTGGCAACCAACTCTCCCTCGTCTACTTGATCTTCTGAATGGCTCTGTATCACTTATACGGGAGTTGGACTTTAAAGGTCTCGTGAAAACCTCACTCCTTGGTCTCTAGGCCGTTGCGCTCGCCAGACCTTTGCCCTAGAGGGTCAAAAACGTTGCTTGGCGGGAACATCGTGTTGACTTGTGCATCAGGCTTCTCCTGGTGGTGCAAATAACTTTGCCATAGGAACTTCATGTTTGTTAAGACGCATAATACAGCGGCAGTGATAGACATGCGCAGCGTGACCCTGAAATAGTTCACTGCACTTTGAGCTACAGTACATGTTTCAGAACTTTCACTCTGCTGATGCAGCGAGCAAGTGCAGTAATGGGCTTAGACACATTACTGATGCATTGATACAGTACCTAATGATCAGCAGTTTCTGCAAGGTTCGCTTAGATCCCGAGCGATGGGAGAACGGAGAGTGCGCGAGTCCCTAACGCTGTCTCGTATGCTAATTAACATACTGTACCACTATTGTGCAGGTTTGCTGTGATGGCGAGGGCTTTTCCACAGACACACAGACCTGCGGAAGACATAGTCCTCCTCGTGGCCATTTCCTACAGTACAGCCGAATTACAGTGAGCTAGTAACTTCTGCTCACTATGTACCAGCATCAGCTTCTTCTTTACGACTAACATCGCGAAAGGACAATCTTCGGCCACTTTTGGCTTACTCTAGGAAATCTTCGTCGTCATCAGGTTTTAAACGCTATAGAGCCTCTGTATTGTCATGAAATTTTGAGGAACAGCAAGAAGTAAGGGAAGGAACAAAAGATATCAATAATTATCTGCCAAAACTGGTACCGTAATTTAGTCAAAGGGTGTCGCGGGTTCTTCTTGTTAATTTTAGTTAAAAGCGTAGGACCAGTTCTGGCCTTGGTACCGCGCTAGAGACCTTTGTACCAGCAAGTATCACTAGTAACAGAGTGAATTGACCACAGAAATGGAGGCAGCTAAGGGGACAAACGCATCGCCCACTTGTCTGTTTTCTCTTCTTCTTCTCTTCTTCTTCCACCATAATAGCCACAAGAAGTCTTTCTATTTAACTAATCATGGCGCCCGCCTTGGATCCTGTAGATCGTACTCTGATCAGACATTTATTGCAAGAAGGTTTTGATACTCGATCCATAGCCGCCAATGTCGGCTGCAGCCCACGTGCAGTTCAGCGAATCCGTCGTGAGCGAGAACAACCTGAATCTAACATGCCTAGACGTAAATGTCGTCGAGGTCGCCGCAGCTGCATCACGCCAGTGATGAAGAAAGCTTTGTATGACATGCTAATCGAAGAGCCCTATCTATATCTCGACGAACTTGTAGAAGGTCTATATGAGGAGTTTGCGATAAAGGTACCACTGAGCTCGGTGGCTCGAGCTGTCAAAGACTGGCCGCGAAAGAAGATGCGCTACATTGCGCAACAGCGAGACGAAGACCTTCGAGACTTTTACCTCTATACTCTAGGAAAATTGGAAATTAAATCCTGGATGTGTATATATGTGGATGAGTCTGGCTGTGATGCAAGAGTCAGAGATCGCCGCTTCGGACGATCCCCAAAGGGAACCACGCCAGTCAAGACTACAAAACTCAGGCGTGGTAATAGATGGCAAATACTTCCTGCCTATACTCAAGATGGTGTCCTTATGCATCGGGTATATCAGGGCTCAACAGACACGCACTTCTTCGAAGATTTCATTGCCGAGCTACTTCATTTCTGTGGTAGGTATCCAGAGCCAAACTCTGTTATAATCATGGACAATGCATCATGGCATCACTCAGAGAAGATACGACAAATGTGTGAAGAAGCAGGAGTAAAGATCGTTTACTTGTCGCCTTACTCACCAGACTTTAATCCCATCGAAGAATACTTTTCCGTCCTCAAGAAGTTCATTCAGAAAAATTGGAAGAAGAACAAGGAAGTTGCATCGCGTGAGCAAGAGTTCGGGATGTACTTGGACTGGTCTGTCGGTGTCGTCGGTAACGATGGAGAACTTGCTAAGAGTCTATTCCGCCATGCAGGAATGCCAATCACTGAACCACCAAGCCATTGATTAGATCTAGAAAAAGATGATGAATCATTCAAACTAGCTTATGCTTTATAAACACCTCATGCACTACGCTTATGCTTCCTGTATTTCTCAATGTTGCGTACAAATTGCAAGGCAGTGCCTAGCTTCACATCAGACCCCACCATGGCCTTGACGATGACCTGTGGGTGCTTCAAGATGGTGTCGAGATCCAGGCACTGATCTATTGCGTATTTCGCCGCAACTTCCCATTCCCTCCTCCATCTATCACTCTGTATTTTTGCCAAAGCAGAAGAGCAATAATCATTGAGCTCTATAGATAGGTCCTGGGAGGCATCTTCAGGATTGCATACAATATCCTTGAGAAGTGTATCAGGGATCTCGACATTGAGGTCGATCTCTTCAGGATTTTCTCCATCACCCATGTTATCTTTGATGTACTCATAGATAGCCTTTAAATGTGTGTGATTGAGCTTGTGATGGTTCCCGAACTCATCTTTCATACAATGTGGTCCTTGTTTGCAGTGCTTCGCTCTGCAGCGGTGATGCTTGTAGACACGGGTCCAGAGGCCAGCCTCACGGTCTAATTGTGCTCTTTGGTCCTCGGTTCGAGATTTCCTCTTTCTCGTTCCCATCATCGCCGTGGATTCATCGATGACCTCCTTGTAGAAAAATTCCACAAATAGTAATATCTTCTTACCTTTGCTGAAGAAGCCACCAAGGCCCTCCAAGTGTGTATCTATGGGCTCCCAGTCAATGTTCTCGTGCGGAAAGTCCTTCTTCAGACCATTTCCACGAGTCCCAGCGACCGAAATTTTAATCCTTGTTTCACAGCGTTTATATGTAGTCCCTGGGAAGTGATCTTTGTTTTGCAGAATACCTTTCACCTGTTGTTGAAGGCTTTCTTCCCAAAAATCGCTTGGGGCAAGGACGACACTGGACACAATATCCTCATGAACGAGTTTTGCTCGCTTATTCTCTCGCCGGGAGATCTTCCATTGCAAATCATAGTGGATGCAGATAGGATTTATTTCATCGTATCGCATATCTTCCTGCCATTCAGCTCGATGTAGAAGTGGAAGTCGCCCATCGCTTGGTTTCTCTCCGCGGTCGGCTCGTTCAGTCTCATCGTTGTCGAGTCTCCGGCTAGAGTCGAGACTGGGACTGGGACTAGGGCTACAAATGAAAGCCGTCACGGGATCTGGCGTACTGTAATCTGGAATGAAATCCTCCCAGAATTGGAAATTTTCAGTTGTCATGATGTCTCACCCTCATATGGCAAATATGCAAGGAGGAGGTGACTGGGCAGCGAGTTTGGGAGGGGCCGTTGACTCCCCGACCGCCTGCTCATTCGAAAAGTGGACACGTGGCCTCTTTCTACTTAGTTTCCAAATGTTTCTATGGCTTTCCATGAGGCGCCCATAGCTATTGCACTGCTTGCACAGCTCACGGCATCTTCTTGATGTTTTTTCTCGAGCAGGAGCAGTGCTTTAATGGTGGGCGAAAAAAAGGCTGGTTGGTGGTCTAGAGAAACCAGGGGCCCTTGCCGATGTAACTCTATTTGCCGCCAAATTATGCGGGATTGGCCGCCGAATATGGGGGCTAGTGCGCTGGCGCTGCATGATTCAGTTTCCATTGGACTATCAGTAGCTCAGCTGCCCAGAAGGGAAGACCATCTGAGACAGAGCGCTGTGACGGAAGTAAACACTCAGCGAGCGAAATGCATGAGGATATTCAGAGAATTTAAACATCATCAAATGGACGGAAGCTGGCGTATGCTCAAGCCAGGTGTGAAATTCATAACGGCCAGAATTGGATCTTTCACTCGCGCTAAACTATTTGGGGACGGTACTTCAGAGTACGGTTGCCTTGGCCGCAGTGACTTGTACGGGTTGCGCTAAGAACTGTTAACTTTGAAATCCCGCGACACCCTTTGACTAAATTACGGTATTTATTTATTTATTTATTTATTTATTTATTTATTTATTTATTTATTTATTTATTTATTTATTTATTTATTTATTTATTTATTTATTTATTTATTTATTTATTTATTTATTTATTTATTTATTTTTTGGACTAATCCTACCGCTCAGGGATCCAATTGTTACGATATTTGCGGACATCATGCCTGGAACATCCACCAAAACGAGCTACCCTCAATCGTACCATGGCCAGAACTCGGTACAGACCACTCCCGCCACGAAGATGTGGGAGATGTAGCAGCCTCTACCACTACAGCCCCTGTACCCAGTTCTACGAGGTACGAAATAAACCCGCAGGTAATCACGTCACATGGCACGATGAAGCCCGGGTCAGAAAGGCGATGAAAGCTGAAAATGCAGCGGCGGGTGGTGGGGCAAGGAACACGTAATTTACACACCTGCATAACAAGGTGGGATTAAGACAGGGATCAATGAAAATGTTAAATGAATACCAACTAACTAGTCAGACAAGCAGCGATGGACGAACTGACAGCTCGCCTTGTGAGGCCCACCTTACCTACCGCCTTCGACGAAATGGATGGCGTGGGTTTTAGCAAAAGCCGTGGCCCCATTGCCAGATAACTTGGATCAATTGAAACCCCCGACATCCCTTTCGTCGAAAGCGGGTACTCTGCATGATCTTAAGTATGGTCCCCGGACCGTCTTGCCATTCTATGTGACATATGCAGCCAATGTGCCGGCAGAAGACAGCGCGAATAGTGAGCATCTAGAAAATAATAAAATATAGATAACGGGAAAAAACGAGGACTCCTAGACGTAGTAAAAACCAGGATCTCAAGGAACCGATGAGATTTTTTAAATCACTTATCCTGCTGAAAGAAGGATCACCATTTATCATCAATATCTTCAACATGGTGCTAATGGTGTATGGGAGGTCAAGCTTCTCATATCCAATTTTGGCTGCACGGCAGAGGCAAACTGATAATTTTAAATAAAAAGACAACCAAAGTTACCATAAGATGAATAACAGCACGTCACACATTCTTCATGAATAGATCCTCTCCTATCAATACTTAAGCCTCATGCTAACTCCTATTCTCAGCATAATTTTGAGGAGGGAAATTCTTTAAAGGTTACCTGCTGCCAGCATAGATCTACCTACCTTATGGTTCGGATCTAAGTGCGGTGTTATAGAAAAACAGTAGACTCAACTGCCTGATATGGACAGCCAAAACAGCACATCATCAGATCTTCTTAAACATATTCGACAATGCTTGCTACAAATCTTAGCAGAAATTCTCCCTGGAATCACAATGATCGCGCCTAAGTTTAGTGCAACATTGAGTCAAGATTTGCACCAGGTTTCAAGCATTGGATCTGGTCTTTCCCAGAAGCTAAATAACATCGAAAATGAGATAAAGACAATAATGAATGCTAGCCATTCTGTGGGAGATGCTGAGACAACAACCAAAATCATCAATTTGATACAAGGCCTAGAAGATAGAATGAAGAATATTGAGGAGGTATTGAGCCATGGCCAAGGCGATGCGAAGAGGGCGATTACCACAAGCAGGCCTGTGACGAGATCATATCGAAGACGAATGGGTCTCCAGTCCAGGGAAAGTTTACAGTAAATTATTCTCTATCAATATGTAGCTCTGAAGAAAAAAACAATTAAATTTGACAAAAGAAATGCGATATGCTCAGGACTATTGATCGCCCGGCTCAGTTTAATGTAGCAGCCGCCGCAAAAGGCATATTCAAAGTTTCCTCTATGCACTTATAGGCAAGATATATATACAGAGTATTATATGTACGCACTTTGAAAGAAATATGTAGCTGTGCAAGGCGAATCCACTCTCTTATTCAAAGTATGAAGCCTGTAGTATATCACGAATACGCTGATAAACTCTAAAGCATCTAAAAGACAAGATGAACATAGTTAAGCTACGGTACGTTGTATCGTATATTTGGAAAAATAGTCTCAAATCAACCTTCGCCGCAGCGAATACCAATACCACGATACTATGGGTAACAAACCTGTCGAGACCCAAGTCAGGGCAAGGCATGATTTACCCCCTCCCCACAATTCTCACCCTTCCGATCGTGTAATCTAGTGCTTCGGCATGGAGAAATTCTAGAGTTTGGAGAACGGACACTGATATACCCGACAGTATGGCGAGGCCCAATGGGAGTATGTTGATGGCGTGGAAATTGTAGAACCGGCAATTGAAAAAGCTTCCGGTCATGGCTAATGCAATGCAAGAGATGGCTGCAATTGTATACCAAAAGCCCATCAAATTTAGAATATCTATGGTATTCAGTTTCTCCCCTACAGCAAACGTGTCGACATCATCGATTAAACCAACAATGTTGGAGTTAGCTAGAGGCAGTTAGTAGCCATACTCCAAGAACCACTCGAGGTTACATACAATTACCAGATCGCCTCATGTACATATATTGCTTCTGTTCTCGAGTTGACTGCCCATTAGCCCCCGCTGAAATAATTGTATTTATTTGCGCACTATAGAGCTCGGCCAACCTAGGTATGTCATGGTCAGCCGATATGATAAGGCTGAAGAAAATTAGGCTGATACAAAGCGGAGCGGCAACTTGTGCAAAATGTCGGAACGTTCTTAAGGGACGAGGGTCTGTGGTTAAACGACGAAACCTACTCTCAGGGGCCCAGGATAGATAAAACCTAGTCCGCCAGTCGAGATGCGGATCCATAATGGCTACGAAGACTCCAGGTGATATGGAGAAGCTGGGAATATGTGCCATCGAGCAGGTCATATATCTTATACACCAAAGCTGTCGCAATACTGTCAACAGCTATGGGGTTGCCAGTATAAGACTGTTGTCCAATATAGACTTCGATTTTGAAACATGAGCTGGTGTCTAATTTAGGGGTTTTCCATGAGCAAATGTAGCCATCGAAATAATTGGATTTCAGAGGGAGATAAAGGTTAACGTGTATGCTACTTTCCTTGTCGGAATGGGGCGTCACGGGTGTGCACTTTTATTAAAAGTTCGTGAGATAATCTGCGACATGCGTGGTGCCGAGAACAAGCGCGGGATATGGTTTGTAGCATCGCTTTTCGTTCTAATGCAAGTACGAGCTTCTTTGTCCGTCGTTTCTCAAGCTACCCTATATGTTTAACCTTAGGTGATTTCTTAAAACCATGAATGTGTAAGTCGATCAAGATTATGTAGAATTTCTTGCCGCAATATTCCGAATTCACAGCAAAAATGCCCCGGTAACTGTCTTATATTATCCCTTGACCATTGGACAAGGACCCGCTTGCATCCTCTCATCAAGGATTCATTTAGAGATGGCTACCGCGTCTTTAACCGCGCCACAGAGCAGTTTTTTCAGTTTTATGCACACACTCGTCCACGTACTTGTTCCATAATCCTGTATTAAAAAATGCGTCAGCCAAACAAAAAACTTCAGAAATTTCCAACAGTGTTTCCAAAACATCTTACGAGACGAGTTCAACTCTCGCCTCTTGGAGCAATATCTGCAGCTATCAGCATCTTCGTACTGAGCCATATCCCACAACTCAGGTGCACGCAAACCTATGGGCACGAAGCAGATTTTGGTCTACACCATGGATTTCTGCAAAAAGTCAACGACGATAATGTTTTCCAGGTCACACATAGTCTGATTCCGCCTAAAATATGGCAGATTCACTTGCCCCTACACCCAGACGATGCCGACACCTTGCCTGCCGCTGAATACCTCCAATATATACCTTCATGGCTCGCAATGAACATGGGTTACGCCTAGTCAGTTCAGTTTTGCCTCTTCCTCTTTTTCCATGTCAACCGAAAGTTCTTTGTCCTTTTCTTATGGTGACGTCTTGCGTACCAGTGGTACTGCAGAGACTGTATGTTTTTATTCAGAAGTCTTGTTGAACTGACATCAGGACACGCCGTAGCAATCTCATGGGCCAAAATGGCAGTGAGCAGTTCCTTGCACACCATTTCGCTGCCGAGCCACAATTGATCGAGATGTACCGCAACCTGCCAAATGTTGGCATGAAATCAGACTTGCTACGATATCTCCTTCTGAGTGTTGAAGGAGGAGTCTATAGTGATTTAGACACCATAGCGTTGAAGCCTATTTCCACGTGGATAAACCCTCAGATCCAGAACAAAGTTCGACTGGTGGTTGGTATTGAATACGATCAGCGTGGGGACGATACAAGATGGCCGGAGATACCTCACTGGGTGCAGTTTTGTCAATGGACGATAGCAGCAGCTCCTGGGCATCCGATATTTCGACGTATGGTCGATAGAATCTTCCAGTCTGTGCAGGCACTCTCTGCTTCTTATGGTATGGAGGTGGCAGAGCTGCAGCTGACAAACTTTGAAGTCCTGAACTCGACAGGCCCAGCAGCATGGACTGATGTTGTCTTCGAGTATCTACAACAGCACGATATATCTTTAAAGACGACACGAGATCTTTCTCACATGCAGCAGCCAGTCTTATGGGATGATGTCCTCGTCCTTCCGGTAGATGGATTCGGCATGGGCCAGGTGCATTCTCTTAGCACGAACGACGGGACGATCCCTGAATCCGCACTGGTAATGCATTTATTCACAGGTTCGTGGAGGCGAACGCTATAATCGCTTCGCCATGAGAGGGGCCATGTACATTTCGTATGCAAAATATGGCACAGCGATAGATATCTAGTCTAATCTAAAGTAGTACATATTAAATCACATCTCCTTGAGAGCGCGAAATGGCAGCATACGTAACAAATTAAGGGATTGAGCGATTACGGAGAAGTGAACGAAAACCAGAAGCGCGTAGCATTAAATCTTCTTCGTCTCTCACCTCTTAATGCTTCATTGTAAAATCTTCAATAACTGTACCCTACCCCTTCGGAGGAAACATCGCACAATCTTTTCATGCCTCGGCAATCCTCTCGACTATCGAAAAATGTCAATTGAACCCGAAGTGGAGTAATGAATCCCATCAAACATAGTGGCTGGAATAGTGATTTGATCTCCACATCAACCAATCTATGTACGTAAGCCCTCCGACCAGATTACTCTATGGAACCCTCTGCTGCACCAGATCCAAATGCAACAGTTAGGACAAAACTCCGTGTCGGAACCCCACCCGACATATCGACAGTGTCTCAAAACTCGTCCCCATGGCAAATTCCGGATACTATCCTACACAGAGGTGGAGAAGTCGGTACAACATTGATGTTGGAACACCGCCATCTCCGCCGTACCTCGCGACGCCGAAAAGGGTATAAAGCGTTGTGACAGGGAAGTTACAACACCACGCTGACATCCATGAGCCATCACAATACTACTCTGTACAGAGGCTCTGATCATTGGCCTGACTATCTCTTTGTGTTTACAGGATGACCATAATAGCTCCTTTCAGTTGGAGAGCCCCAATCGCTCTCTCAATACTGTTTTACCCTTTGTTTCTCCTATGTTGGTTTATCAATTTGTCGACTTTTCCCTTACCATGGATCGAAAAAGTAATAAGCCTTCCAAAGAGGCAGCAAGGAGACCGTTATCAGAGCATTGGATGGGGTTATGCAAAGCCGTGTGGCCTCAGCTTTGGTCGTGGCAGAGTCTGCAAGGTTCCATTCCCAAGATATCTCGAGGTCTTTTCCTCAATCCCGAACAGAGAAATTGGACATTACCCTGGCCAACCATCGAAAAGCTGCTGATATTCGCCCCCGAAAACAGGATGGGTTTGGCCGAAGTACCACGAAAACCAAGCTGATGAGCATTGTGGCACCAGGTCTTCGTGTCGACGGGGACTCCAAAATTCAGAATTTGTTGACAACGGGCACAGGGAAGGGGATCTGATGACAACATCGTTCCTACACAAGGTGAAGCACTCTCCCGTAGACCCGAAGCTTGGCTCTACAATTCTAATGGCCCTGGCTAGATATCTGCACCGCATGTTTATAGCACAGCCTCATCACTAGTCGACCTTTGGCTACTCAGGATACGGAAAGGCCGAGGCCGGCCTTTTGTGACCTCTTATGACCTGAATCTGTTTGCACTCGATGCCATCTATGCCGTCACATTCGGTTTGGGGGCAGGAGCATCTTGCAGCAGGAGATAGACTATATCCAGCCCTTCGATGAGATTGTCTCGTTTTCCCCGAAAGACGCTATCTCCTTCCCCGACCAACTCTAGATGCAGAAGCTGATGCCTTACTGGATGCTGAGTCAATCCTGCCCAGGGCGCAGGAGAGCTCCATACCTATATTTTCTCACTATCTAAACTTTCTGGATCCCCAGTCTACCCGTCGCTGGCTGTACAAGCGGTCACTTCTTCGGCGGCAAGTTAATCAAGGGTTGCGGAGGTTAGCGAGCGATAATCCTGCGGAAGGCTCCACAAAGGAAGCTGGCGGTGAAGAGTGCATCCTCGATTATATGCTGATTCGTGAGATAAACATGACTCAAAAAGGGGACAGCGGCCCAAACCGCACTCAAGAGCATTAAGAGATAAAGTATGTAATAAATTCTTATTTTTTCTTATTTTTTCATTTATTTATATTTTTTCTTCTTGGAAATCATCTTTCGCAGATTGTATGCTGACAACCAATTTCAGCTTGGCTTCATCCTCAGCGGCCACAGTACCACCGCCACCGTTCTCTCCTGGTGGGTCAAGTACATGGCCACACACGAGTCGTTGCAAGACAAGCTACGCCAGGAGCTGCAAAGCGCCTTTACAAATGCAGCCAAGGAGCTTAGATGGCCAACAGCAGCCGAGATCCATGACAAGTCCATCCCCTACCTTTGCGCTGTCATAGAAGAAACATTACGCTGCATACAACAGAGCCAGAAAAGAGAAAGTGGTGACCCCGAGTGTGGGAATGATGAGGGGCTCTATAAACCCGAGCGCTGGCTCAAAAATGTGCGGGATGGTGCTACAGACACATACACAACGATCTTTGACGCTCAAGCAGTTTCCAGCACGGCTTTCAGCCAGGAGTCACGGCAGTGCTTCGCGAGGAACTTAGCGGATTGCAGCTAAGGATAACGATTATACTCTTAATGTGGAATTTCACATTTCGTTCAGTCCACACGACCTTGACAGAGCGTGGTGTTCCGGCAGACTGCCTTATCAAGCTCTCGAATCTTTAGAGCGGGACAAGGTGTAGGGTATCCAGGATGTTCAACCTATTACACGGCATGGCCGACAATGTTTATGTGATGTGGATCTTGAACAAAGGATTGACTACCTAAGCATTTATCAGATTCAAATTTCTAGCACCGCTAAATATTCCGCACCCGGTATTTATTTTATGTTGTTTTTGGCAGATCCCTAGTAGGGTTTTTACAATACTGTACAACCCTCTTAATTTAACACGTACTATGCTCTGAAATACACTAGCATTCACCCCACGCTTCTTTTGGCTCACCCTCGTTTAGCATGATCACAAATAATGTATGTGAGTTTACTGATTCACTAACTATATGACAAGCGGTTGCTCCATAGTTCATCAGTGGCGAAGCTCTGGCATTTTATTTCGCGACTACGATGGATTCCATGCAAAAACAGAGCTTCGAAAAGCAGACAGGGCGTAAATGCACCTCTAGTAATTTACGAGTGTTCTTGTATGAAGCTATAGAAATGATGGAGTTTTTAGAACTCCTTGGATTTGCATCAAATGTCCTACCATCGGAGAAATGGTATGAAGAGAGTGAAGAAGGGGAAGAAGTAGATCAAGGATCCGAGTACGTCGAGAACACAGAAAGTGGAATGGAAGAGACAAGCACTGGTGGGGAAACCAATTACCAATCCGAGGAGACCTTCTCCCAGTGGAATAGTGAAGACGATGCCGAAGCCTTGTTTGAATCGAACAGTAATAGCGATGACGAAGTCTCCTTTGATCTGTGCAGCGACATTGATGACGAAGTCTGCTATGAGTTATATAGCGACACTAGTGACAAAAGGTTGAATGAAGAAAGCGAGGAGGAATCGTGGAATGAGAGTAGCTCGGAAGGCGATAATGTTGAATATTCGTACGAAACACGATCGAGAGCTCTGCGAAGTCGTGGATTCCTGAGTAGAAGCAGATAAGCATGAAGCCCTATCTACGCCGTACCGCATGCCACGATGTTACTATGAGTGCTGGAGGAAGGCTCAGGTGAGGGGATGGAAGATTTCGGAATCTTCGATATCCTCACAGATAGTCAGCCACTGCGAGACGATGATTAGCCACGCAGAGAACACGAAGAGTCCTGGTGTGCAATACGGGTCGAAGAAGAGGGGCAATCGTATGAGTTCGCTTGGATAGGTCAATTTCGTCATCACATGCTTAAGCGAGATGAGGTGAGAAGAGCTAAGGTGTGGGGACTGCTGCTGAGCACTTCAATGTTATATCCTCTTTTGGAAGGAGGTAAGGGGTCTGTGGCCAATAGCTAGAAAACCCAACTTCCACCATCATCACTAAGATTACCTGTGGCGTTGCTCACAATCTGATTGTGGCTATGATCGAGATCACGGGCAGAAGGAGTTACCTGAAGGTGTAGAAAAGCATTGCGGTCACCGACACGCTCCAAAAAACAAGGAAAACCTTCTAATCAATATTTTATAGAAATATATATTATACAGTAGAGATGCAGTAGATACAAAAGATGAAAAAAAAAAAAAAAAACAAATAGATAAATATTCCCGCTTTAGAATGTCGATTAGATGAGTGCAGCTTATTGCTTCTTACAACTTGGCTCGAGCCGCACGGGTTATACGTCGCTTTCTGTTTTTATGCCTCCTGCGACCTAATAACTTCATGCAGTTTTGTAAATCTTCTAGGCTTCCCCAATGCCATGGTCCAGCTCCTGCCTCCCATAGCGATAATATTAATGGGAGTTTTTGGGTCAGCTCTTCGGAGAGGCCTTCGTTTGTTACCTCAGGGTGCTTTATCTCAAGTTTCATTTGGCTGATACTGGTGAGTAATGCTCGGGGGTGGAGATGCATGGTTCCTGTCATCAAAACAAGAGATAAGGACAGCGGCGCATGAACTGTGAGTGGAGGCTGAATGAGTAAATCACCTGGTCTTAGGTATATCGCCGCACCACATCTGTAATGTTTATGGATGATGAAATCAGATACCTCGACTTCGTTGAGACCTGACCATAAGGGCCAAAGCTTCTCCCCATAGTCATTGAAAATGACCGTGAGGAGACCGTGTCGATCAACGTGAGGCTCATGAAACGCACCTCGGCTGGCGAGAAGTTGAAAATGAGATCCGTCGGCCAAATCTCGTGATTCTTCCGATCCGTCTTTAGCACCAGTATTAGTGATGGATTGTAAGAAATGGTAGTCTTCATGCTGCGCTAAACAGCCAGGAACTGCATTGCGCTTGTGGCCGGGAAGGCTTATGAGATTCACTGGCCCTTTCTTGCACTCAGGTTTGAGCCGAGCTAGTGCTCGAGCAGAGGGAATCCGCTTTGGAGCACCTAAATATTTTGCGTAGTCCACATCAAAATCATGCATATCAAGAAACGGTCGAGTACTCAACACTTTCAGATACGTCTCAAGATCGAGCCGGTTGTTCGAATCAGGGTTCAGCTCCCGTGGGATAAAGATGGGCAACTGTGGAATATCCTCCTTGAGAAGCTCACACACTTGCTCCGTGGACGCGATAAGAAAAGTATCCCCAGCATTCTTATCAAACGTAGCTTGGATATATTGAGAAAGTGTTACTGGGTTCCCCACGCCGCAATAGTTGAATACTTGCTTGTATTTGACAATCTCATGCTCAAGCCTCGATCCATGTTTTGCTGTAGACGCAAGCTCATCTAACAGTTCACAACCTTTTGCTATGCCTTGCTCGGCCTCGTTTAAATACGTCGTCTTTGCTGTCTGAACTTGGCTTTCCATGATCACGCTGCACCTGGTTTCTGTCTTGGAGCAGGACTCCATCTGCTGAATTTGTAGGAGCATCTTATAACGATTCAATCTGTAATTTCTAGGCATGGTATCGCGGATAATCCCTTCTTGACAGCAAGTCGACAGACGGTCATATCGGTGGAAGCCTACTCACCAATCTGCTTCGTTTTACTCATTCCATACATTAGCATGGTGATTTTTACTAATGTATTCCTATTTTTGATCCTGTAATCTACCGATTAGGAGCAACGGGCGACAATGCTGGTTGAGGTGGGCCATGTTGAGTAGTAAAATTGTATGATTGAGCAGACGGCCTCTAGCTAGTGACCAATTTTGCATATGAGAGGAATTTGTGAAATCGATGGAGTGTCAGCCATATCCCCGCCAATCCCCTAGGGCAACATGGGTGGCTATCGACCTCTACCATGCTTTCCGTACCTTCATCAGTCCATACTCTAGGGCTCGGTGATTCACCCCTGGCATATGCAAATTGAATTCAGAGGTACTATGTATATCGTAGCGCCAAAGGCTATGGGATACATTGAGTGCGACGTTGTAAAATATTGATATAATTTAACAGAGTGCAATTGAAAATCTTAGTGATGGACGAAGAGACCTAGGCTGGTGGGGATGGTTGTTTTTGTAGGGTGGTATAGTGCCTCTGTTTGGGACGTCCGTTGGCGCTGCATTCAATGGCTAACGGACACCGTAGCGCAATTTGACAACGACATTAAAGATGCAAAAGAATACAACCAATCCAATTTATGAAGCATTATGAACATGGATATAAAAAGAAGACCCTGAAGTCTTTCAATCGTTCCAGACCATCTCGTTGAGGGAGGGAATTAAAGAAGCGTCATGATACCACCTGCGACGAAATACATGGAGGGGTTTTCAATTACATCCACAACATACCATTTTCGGCCCCATGCTGTGCAGTTTTGTAAATGGAGGAAAGATCACTGGAAGCTCGAGAGTTCTAAAAGATACCCTCACTCAGGGCCATCCAGCTACCGCGAGACACTCGGGGTCCATCATACTGATTAAATCTATGAGACGTATCATACCACTAGCTACACGGCTTCCTCTTCTGACGCTTTTTTTATCCACGGTGTCTGTCAAGACTCTCGCGATATTGTCAAGGTTTCTGGAGAGGTTAGGGTGCCTCTTAACTAAGACTTCTTCGACAGCCTCTAAATGCTTGCGCTGCAACTCATATTTCTCTTGAAGCTGCTCTATATTGCTGGATAAGTTGAAGGCTCTTTGTTCGTCTGCCATTTTCTCCTCTGCTGCCTTTTTCAAAGCGTCTCTGAGGACATTATTCTCGTCCTGTACCTGTTGTAGATGTTGCAAAGTCGTATTGGCTTTTTCTGAGCCTTGGCTACTATCCTCCTGGCCTTCTGGTGTGCTAGCCCTGTTGTGGATGTGGTGTGTTTTAGGTGATGACTTATGAGCTGTCTCTGCTGTATCGCCGTCTCTACACACGTTCGTCGTCTTCCTATGAGCATCGCCCAGGTCCATAAGTTCTGCATTTAAAACAACTTTGGATTGACATTGGGTTTGACACAATTTCAACTTCTCTTGCAGCTCAATTATCGTGGACTCCTTCTTGTTCGCCTCTTCTTGAAGCTGTCGGATGGTCTCAGCTTGCTCTGAGTCATCCTTAATTTTTGACTCCTCAACTTGGAGATTTCATCAAGGGCTAGCTGAAATTGACATGACAAGGCCTCTTTGGCTTTCGCATGATCTTCGATATTGGTTTGGAGCATTTTGCGCTCTTCGGCAGCTCGAGTCGAGTCGCCAAGGAGAACATTGTACTTGAGGCTAATACTGCCGTATTGTTCTCGGAGGCTACTGAAGTTGGCCGCAAGAGCCTGATGGTCGTTTACCAATTGTGAATGTGCGAACTCTGTATGTCTTGATCTTTTAGCGGCAATGCGATATGCGGTAAGTATATCTTTTCGATCCTGTCGACACGAACTCAATATGCTGGCCGCGAGGTCAAGGTCACGATCCATAGGATCAGACCTTGTGGGGTCATTGGTAATGTCATTTGCTTTCTAGTATACTACGGTATCAGTAGGAGGTTGGCACTATGCTAAATGCTAAGCGCAGGATGATCACTCCTATCAAAACACTTTGATCACAAGAAGACTCTCTGCTTCAGGAGATACAGCGTCAAAGGGCTCTAGGAATGGAAACTTACAGTTGGGTTGGTGCCGTTACCCCTTCATCTGTCCGTGCCCCTGTACTTTCCGTGCTATGTTGATTCATCACCAAGATAAAATATTTTAAACAAACGATAATTGAGTTTGGACACCAACCGAATACTGGATGTACTATAGACACTTATCAGAAGAAACTCGAGAAATGCCAAATGTCGTAAGTAGCAAAGAAGACTAAAGAATATTATATTTTATACTAGATCAAACAACTACCTTGCCTCCATCAATATGTTTTCTAACGAGAATTGGTCATGTTATCCTTTGCATGCATGCGTTTCTATAATAGGATTCATAGACTAGGGCTATATTTATCTTTCTGCTCTTTAAACAAAACAGGGTGATACCTAGTTCGAAGTGGTGGTGATTGGGCTCAATTTTGGTCGCTGTTCATATGAAGCACGCTAAGCGAATACACATGCTGAGCTGCGAACGATGGGGTCTTATCATAACTCTAAGTGGGTATAGTCATCCGAGGAGGCTGATGTATTATCAATTTTCTTGATTTTCCACTCGTGAAGTATGATTCGATGTGCGGCAGGATCTGTGAAAGCCATCTCTAAATCATTGTCTCCAATCACTCCACCGATCCAATCTAGAAGCACCGTTGCAGAACGGAGTTTCGGGCAATGATTCAAAGCCGCTTGATAGAAAAAATCACAATTCGCTGGAATTAATGCGTCCATGTCAGTAGCTGCCTCTGGTGATAGGACTGAAACAATTTGTTCAACATATCCGCAATTCGAGGTCGTGATCAATTCCGGCCACGGCCTCATGCCGCATTCGTCGAATGATATAACGACCCGTTTGAATGCAAACTCTCGACTTACTTCAGCCAGCCGCCTACACACTAGACGCAAAGGGAGAAATTGTTCCTTGCGATCCACATCTTCATAAAGAACTCTAACAATGGTAAGCAACACCTCTTCTGGAAGAGACACGATGGAATGCATCACTTAACGACCAAAAGATTGACCTAGCAGTCCAAGGGCATATATACTGTTGCACACTTGAGCTAGTTAGCTATAGATAGGATAGTAGAGATCAACTACGGTTTCCATGTCTGTTCCTATGTTTATGATACATATTTTGATGCCGGTACTGTAGCACAAAAATAATAGATTATTATTAGTGATAGCGTCGTGGGCTTCCCAGTTTCAAAGACCTCTTGACACGAAGTATTATAGTACATCTCACAGAGAACCTGTATAATAACTTCCCCACGCCTTAGTCGAACATACACAATCGATTTGGACTAGAAGTCCATGTCGAATGAATCCATCTCTTCTTTACAATACTTATGGTTGTTCAACACGCCTGCTTCAAAAGAAACTTTCCTAAGCCTCTCGCCATGGTCTAGATAGACCATCAGTCCATGGCAATCAAGGTGTTTGGAAACGTGTTTGGAGATGATTTCAGCGTCCTTAAGGAATCGCTTCATTGGGCCACAGCTTCCTCTGAGGTGCAATGCTCTCAGCCGCATTGGCACCGCTCTGCCCGCATCCTACATTTAGTGTAAGCACATGACGTCTATATTTCTGATTGCTTTCATTCAACTAAGTTGAAACTTACCTTCCACATCATCCGTCGGTACCGTGTTGAGCTGGGATCACTGAGATTCATCGGGATACCAAGAAACTCGAGTCTTGGGCAGGATGTTATTATTCGCTCGATATCGCTTCCCGTGAACCTCATGGACGTAGCTGACTCCGCCAACTCTTGTCGTATATCTAGTATGAGGAGGCGAAGGCTCCCACAAATAGGTTTTAGTCCACCCAGAATATCTTGTCGCAGCTCTGAAGTGAGTGTATCGAAGTCATCGTATTTAAGGCTTCTTATCTGTCGCCCGTCAAGCCGGAGAAGACGGGACAGTTTGCCTATACGAAGCGATAATTTCTCCAGCTTATAGCAATGTTTAAGGCTGGCTAGCAGCGAAAGAAAAGAAGATCGAGAAAAATGTCCGGCAAGACGCAGCTCTCTCAACGACGTTAATTGGTCTGCTGAAATCATCCGCTCAATGAAGTTTTCAACCCCGGACAGAGCTTGAGGTTAAGCTCTTGTGGTTTCCAATACGGATTTGGCACAAGTTCTGTAAGATTGTATCCATCGAGAGTCAAAGACGTGATTCTGTCAAGGCATGAGGCGCTAATCAGATCATGAGACATCATGGCATGAGACATCATGGCATGATGCGGGGAGCAAGACAGGTGGAGACGCGTGAGTTGCTTGCAATTATCTAGGTGCCATCGTATCCAATCACCTTCCGTCGGGGTTCCAATATCGCGACAGGTCAATGTCTCAAGATTTTCAAATGTTCTGCCACGTGGTAACCAAGGACAGACTGCAGAAAATGACGTGATGTGTTCTGGCAAAACTATGATATTGGACAGGACAAGCGAGAGGAGTTGGTAATTCCCCGTGTTCCAGTGCCGTAGGCCACTGCTTCTAATGTTGATGGATCGAATGTATGCTGCCAGGTCTGGGTTTTGTGTCAAGGTCTCAAGGATCGATACAGTTTGCCAATCTGCTACTCCATATTCAAAACGCAGATCTAATTTTCTATATAGAAGTGACTTGGTCTTCTCAAAGCTCTGACGGCTGCATTGAGCAATTCGGCTTCGATCAACAACCTCAAGTTGCTCAACAAGCATCCAATATATCTCAAGGGGCAGTACATCCATGATCAAGGTGTAAGATCGTCTGGTGTTCTTGGAACATAATTACAACTATCCTGAAGGTTGGACGGGAGGTAATAAACTTCATGAATCGCTCTACGTATGCCCCTACTAGATCAAAGGACGTCAGGAGTTATCGAGACGTGAAGACAGACCATGCAAGAAGCCCCTTTCCTCCCCTCCTTAATGTTACTCGAAATAGAAGTTAGAGTTGCACGGTGGCAAGATATGAGTGTGATAACCTCGATGTGACTAGTAGATACATGGAGCTAGGTTTCAGGTTCGCTGCAGTCTTCCCCGTGGCTTCTTTTTGTGTGCTTTTCTTCATGTAACGGTATCTCACTGCCTCGTGCCCATTTATAGAACTACGTTTTAACTACAGTTGGGATAGTGCCTGTTTGGTGTCGATGATGGAGACGGCAACTTTGAAAGATGATCGCGCCCTGGGGGCCTCATTCATCGCCAAGCTCGAATAGCTCGCTGCTAGCCACTCGCAACATGCATGCATACGTAGTCAATTGGGAGTCAGCCATTACTCGAGAGCGGATCGTTGGAAACAACCCCATCCTCCTCGGCCGTCCAGTGGATTGCTGTCTGGATTTGGTAACTCCCGACAGATCATAGAGTTGTTTGCCTACCAAAGCCAGCGCGCTTGATAGAGTGATCATGATGAGTTACTATATTGACTTCCAAATGCAAATTTTTCGAGCGCACGATGATCATTTCTTGGTAAGGGGCGAGGCAGGCTTGGCCCGCAAAGCTTCCAACAATAAAACGTGGGACTCCTGGTAAGTTCGTTGCTTGTCTCGCGGCTTCAGACAGTCAAAGAGATAGATGGTCTTGTTTTTACCTTAGCGTGTGATTATCTGAAACGGTGAACAGCCCCTCTAGATGAACGTCAGCCCAGTTCTGAAACATTTTATAAGTTGAAGACTAAATTTAGAACAAATTATCTAAACAGATCGTAAACTGTGATAGACTGTGAGCAGTACTCTCAAGATATATATGTTCATCGCAGTCATGCTGTAGATATCCAGCTATACAAGAACGCATCATAAATAAAGCATCACACTCAAGGCATCACTATCAAGGCATCATAGACTTAGACAATGTCCTGTGAAAGAGAAGACAGTCAAATTTACCGAAAGCGTGCAGCAAATCGGAGGGCGCAAGCTAAGCTTCGTCTAAAACAAAATCACACCAAAAAGTTACTTGGCAAATACAGATCTGCCTTTATTGAGGCTTTCAAGGCAAGCGTTAGATATGACATATATGAAGTCAGAGCTATTCTCCAAAGCATCGAAGACCCAGAAAATCCATTATTGATGCCACAATTACCTAAGCCTCCGGTGTCCGATATCTCCACCAGTATGGAAGGACTTACAGTGAAAGCAGACCGGTTTGCATTGTGCCCAAATAACTATTCTTCCTATATAGCCAACGCCCTGGCCCTCATAGCCAATATCAACAACAATTTGCTCTCAATTCTTCGCCTCCAAGCGACTACCAACCGTGGGATTTATCCACAGTATACAATGGCCACTATATCATTTCCTGAGAAACCAATCATCAAGAGCCAATGGGAGGATTTAACTCTATGTTAGGAATACCCAGACGATGTCTTGTTATTATAATTTCGAGATAAACGACGCATATATTCTTTTCTCATTATATATATGCCTTCTGTATAGACTTATATTGAATCTTTTGTAATCAGACATTCTTCCTTTTATGATAGCGCAGTTTGGTAGATGAAGCGTGTCACCATATAGATATCAACCACCATACCTACGTACTGTGTTATTCTCTCCAGCTCTGCATTTTATTTGGCGTAACCCTCATTTTTAATTACCCTTGACTAGCCTATTTTATTTACCCTTCCACTGGGTATAAAGACTGCAGAATACCCAACCTGAGAAAAAGGGACAAAGCAAGCATCTTTTATCCTTTTTCATGAACATAATTCTTTGCTTCCTACCTCAAGCTGCTATTTATCATATGATATGTGATGCCCAATTATACTTACCATCTTCTGAGATGCTGTTGCTCTACTTGTCTAAGTAACTCACCTACGTCTTGGGGTGTGCTGTTGTTTCCTGCCCCAACAAACTACCCTCGTATGTGATGGATAGGGTTACCCGAATCTTCAAAGATATTCATCACTGGCATCTTGATTTTACAGTTTTATCCGTACTTTTATCTCAATTCATATTTTGAATTCATCTATGGTTTAGTACACCAGATAGCTAATTACGAGCTCGTCGGCGTTGCTTCCTTCAACATGCTCATCTATAAACGAATCAACAATATCGGCCACGTTTTGTCGGGCTTATCTTTGCTATCATAATGCCCGACAGAATTTGGGCTGCTGGTGCTGACGTGAGTAGTAACACATTCACATTAGAGACCCTGTTTGAGCTTGTGCATTCACTGCTAAAAAGCATAGGCCTAAATTCAGCCCCGCTCACTAACAAAATCATCGCTGTGCTGCAATTAATCTGAACTTTGATATGTTACCTTGGCGACATTCTCGCCATTATTTTCCCATTGTGACAAAAACTGTATTTTCGCGCCTTGTTTGGTCGTGAAACCGTGCCAGCGTCCGGGTTTGGTCGTTTACTTGGCCTGACCCTGTGGTTCTTGGTTTGTGCGACAAGGCAACGCAACCCTTGCATTTTCATCAATCGATTCAGCGAATACGGTGAGGAACTTATACGATCCTGCGTTTCCCCTTCAGGCCGTTGTTGTCGGAGAGATATGTCAAACTCAGTCTGTAAGCTTGCGACGGTACCACTTATGATCATCTCGAACCTTCCCTGGTAGCCGCTAGAGTTCGCAGCATTTTCTAGTGGAAGGATAGCTCCGTTAACGATAAATTTTGATTTGTAATTCAGCAACACTTTCATAAAATGGGCAAGTTTTGGACCGGGCCTAACATCACATGAGATTCTACCCTGGAAGATGAAATGACCTGAGCGCCTGAGAGGTATTCTGGTAAGTTCGAAGTAGAACTTGGTGGCAACCGTCTCGTTTCTGATACGTAGAAAGGATGGATCTGACGAGTACTGCCTGTTTGCTTCATTCCTTATAGCAGGCATTGCACTCGTGTCATCAAGGGTAGGGCAACCTGTTGGGAACTCTACATTGACTCGATGGCATCTCTCTGCGACCTCTGGCTCCAAAAGCTCTCGGATCAAATCGCGATCATATTTTTCACCGTCCACGGCGACACTGTCACTGTAAGAGTTAGCCAGTCGATACAGCAGGTCGACAAAGCCTATCTTCCTCCAAAGTGGAGTCTTGGCTTCACAAGGCACGGGCTTTGCAAGAGGCTGTGCTATGACTTCTCGGGCCTGCTTCTTCTCACAGCCAGTGCCCATCGATAGCACGAAGTCTGGGGCGACATGGTGGGGACATAAGGCCTTGGCCTGAGAAAGAACAATCCCTATGGGGTTAGCCCGCCCGAGGGCTCCATCTTGATATACCGCGCCACCAATGGTATGGGGAAATAGCCAGGAGCAGCTGATGTGCACCGGGCACTAATATAAGACGCATAGATTGAGTCAGTTACCATATTAAATCCGAAGGTTCCGTGACAAATATTTGAAAATGAAATGGAAAACGTGATGATGGGTTTGTAGAAGAGAAAAGACGGGCGATACAGGGCGATACAGGGCGACACACGGTGTAGAGGACGACAGACTTACGCTTGAGATGTGAGAATCTTCTGGACGCCACCTCCATCAGGCAGCACCACAAAAGGGTTGTTGAAGTTGTCCACAACGTAATCGTTACGTGGCATTCCCTTAATGGGTACCAAGATATGAGCATCCCGAGCTGTAGCAGGCGTGTAATCGGCAAGTGAGCTGTTACCATAATGGATTTGAAGAGCTTCGTCAATAGCATGACTGTCGTATATTGCGCCACGAAACGATAGACCCAGAAGCTTTTGAATCATTGATATCTGACCAAACACTCGTTGACTTAACGTTGTGAAGTGTGTAATCGCATCTTTCACCATCATCCCTAGATGGGCCAGCGTCAAAATGCAAATTCCACCTACAGTTTTTTAGCGTGCATTAGCTTCACCAGACCGACCTGGTACCTTGCTCTCTTCTTGTTTCTGGATAGACATACCTGAGCTTGTTCCTGCTACGATGTCGAAGAATTCAATGACAGGTGTACCTGGGAAATACTCTTCCATCAATTCCTCAAGCAAACGCAAACCTTCCAAATGTGCGATGGCCCTGACTCCGCCAGCGTCCAGGGCTAAGCAACGAACACCTTTTGTAGGCGGGCGAAAATGGAAACTCACGTTTTCGAAGCGTGTCTGGCAGCAAACACATTGCTCAATTAAAAATTCGTTATCCCATATTTGCTTTCCGAATAACTTGATGTGGTCTTTGCAGAATCGATGTCCACATGGAAGCGGGTACTTGGCCGGTTGCACAATGCACACTGGACAGTACCGGGTAGTTCGATGGCTTTCCCATTGATTTTTTGAGGCAATAACTCGATCGACGTGACGCTCCTCGTCGCTTCTTTCGTTTTCGTGCGGTGAAATAAGGTTATCAATGCCTGTAGTCTCTATTTCTTTAGTCTCTCTCCCTATCATATTATCGAACGCATGGTATGCTTTCTTCCCGGTGACGAGCATTGCCAATGACTCCTGAATGTTTGAGCTCAACCCTCTCGCATGTGCTGCTCGATGCCAGTGAGGCAGGTATAAGGCTTCAAAGACATCTGCAAGATAGAATTCTAGATTTGGCGGATTTCCACGCCGTCAGCCGTTGCGTCTGAAACACGATACAAGATCAGTCTAGGGAAAGTGCAGTGCTTAGTCTTTCACTAACTGTGTGATCCTTGAGGAAAGGCCTCCATTCGAATTGCAGAGGCCAAATACGGCAGCGCGAACGTTTCAAAACAGTCTTGCGTATCGAAGTCAGATAGAAAGCTTTCGATTTGTACATGAGAATCCAAAGGCAAGGGGTGTGATGCCCGAGCAGCTATTATGGGATCGAAGGTCATGTTATCCATGAGACAACCTCCGGCTTCAGCGAACAGAGACACCAGATCATTTGAGTGGAAGAGCATCCTAGATGCCTTTTTTCCCACTGCGAGGCAGCACAATGCTTTTCGACATAATCCATTATCCTCATTGTTTTTCTATAGACACGTCCTCTAAGTAATCCTGATTCAACTGCCAGAGACTCCACAGCAAGGCCAGAGAATCCTTCGTTCAGCACAGGACTCATCTTGTGGCGGAGGGATTTCTCCATCTCTGATGCTTGAGTCTTCGAATTCTCAGTGAAGATGATCAGCCGTGGTAGAGATCCGCGGGATTTCAGATGATCAGAGGCTGAGCGCGACCAAGTCTCGAGAAAGCTCTCGAGGTCGGTGGTAGAAGAGAAGCTACTGTCAAATACGCAAACCACATTGGAAAATATCCCGAATAGACGGGCATAGATGTTGGCAAGAGGTAGCTTTTCGGTAGAAATCCAGTCCAGGATCTCTCCTGGGTTATAATCATGTATCGACAACTGTCGAGGCCTCACGGGACAGAATACCTCGAGAGTTTTGTTTTTTTGGTTAGACTGCAGGTAGACATGTCCAGGGTCGAATTGAATGTTTTCGCTAAGTTTTGTTGTAATGGCGGAGCTGGGCGTTCCAATGAATAGAACGATGCCAGGAGAGTAGTCTATGCACGCAAGAACCTCTGCTAGCAGTGTTGTTGATTCTACAGAAATTCGGCCTGACTGTTCGGAAAATCCTATAAACTTGCCGCAGGTCTTTTTGACGCTGATCGTGCTACAATGCGTCATCTTCGTATGAACTTACCTGTCTGTAACTTCGAACTGGAAGTACAATCGACAAGAGATGATTAGAAGAGGCACACAACCGATGTACATATATGAGTTGTCTTGTATACAGAGTCCTTTTCGCACAGTTAAGCCGGTGGTCTCAAAGATTTTGCGATTACCATGATGCTTGCTACACTCATAGAGTGCCATATTTAGTCCGTGTGGTATTATTGTTTATTATTGGCATGATGAGGTTCGTAACTCAAACAGCATCAAATGGCTCAAGTTAAATTTTACTGCAACACACGCCTCGTTCTCAAAATTTCTGGCAACAAGTAGTGGCTGAATCATCCAGTTCTTTTTTTCCTTTGCATGTGGCTGTATTTATAAGTACGGGTTGAATTCAGGTGGTCCAAATCCCATTTTTGGCAGGTTGGCCTCTGTTTCAGTGGAGACCATCACTGGATCTACAATCATCAATTATGCAAATATTCGAAACCCTATGGTATTGTCGGTTGAGGCTCAAGCTGCACTGCTAATTTTATACCTCTTGGCCGAAGTACACCACTCAAGGTGCGTTCTGCATAAAAGAGAAATATGCCTCGCTACTTCCATCACGCGATCTCGCACCTTTACTTCTGTGGCCTCGTAAATTTCCTCAACAACACCAGCGGCCACTGCCACCATCTTATTGTATTCGTCATTAACCCTCTTGACACACCCCGCCAAGGCCATCATGTTCAGCTCGGAAGCGGCAGTTTGTTGGCCTTCGCACCTCATCAAGATCACCACGGCATTCAGCTCCTCGGCATCTGCCAGATCCCTCTCCAGCCCGATAAGGTCGTTTTGAAGCCCAGCCGCCCGGCATATCGCGTCTTGCAGCTTGGACCAGTGAGTATGTCTTCGCATTTCTTCCGGTAACATTTCGCACTTGACTATTTCAAAGAACGGATCCAGAGAGATCGTCCGCCTGCGAACAGACATATAGGTATCGAAATCGTTAGGTATATCTCGTCGCAGGAAATGGCATTCCTTGATGTGAGCTAGAAAAACAAGGCACACCGCTTCACGGAATGCTTCCATGCTTGACTCCGACAGGTGCTGCTTACAGTGGGCAAGAAGTGTTCTAGTGAGATGCTGGATCCTGTCCTCCGTTCCGACCTTGCAGTCTGCGCTCGCTAGTAACCTACCGTATCAGTCCCATTCCATACATTATCAAAGCTACATGTCACATACCGTTTTTGCACTTGTCTTTGGTGTATTCATTGCAAATCACAATGCATTCCTCAAGGACCTGTTCGCCCAGCTCTGGTGGCAGTGTCTCGAGGGTATCATCCATCGCGCAGGCGAATGCCAACCAAGCCGTGAACGCAATGCTTATGTCTTCGTTTAGGTTTCCACTGAATAGAACTTCAATGGCGTCTAGCTCAGCCTTGCATTGATCTTTGGAGGAGTTGCTTGCACTTCTAGACAGGGATTGCTTAAATCGTGTGTGTGCAAGCAGCATGTCCTGAGCCGCCCTGGTCTCGAACACACCCGATCGGAGAGAGGAAGATAGCCCATAGTCTATTATGTCAAACTGTTCATGATAGTAAGACATCGACTTCGTGTAGGAGGAGATGCAAGCAATACAAACTTACCCCTAGTGATATGCCACGATCTTTCAACATAACGTCTACGCGTTGGATTTTGGGCGGTGAGCTTTTCCCACATTGTACCTCTGACATGTTGCAGATTGAAATGGGCCCTACGTAAAGGAACTGGTTGATGGAGCATAATGGGTCATTACGACAAAGTGATAGCTTGTTGAGGCAGTGTCTGGCCGATTTTTATCTTTTCTAGAGTCAAACGGCTTTAGCTCCAAACCGGGAAGTAGGTCATGGTTCATCTACAAGCCATCACTTCCATTTAACAAAAACCCCCATCTGAGTTTTCAGTTAGTAGTGGGGAGGGGTGAGACGGTGAGACCGCTCGTATATCCTCCCATATATTTGCAGGTTCAAAGTCCGTAAGGTGATATGCAAGATACGCTGTATACATCAATCCATTCTATGTTGAAGCTGTCATGCGCCTTTACCGTATAGTAAAGCTTGGCTTGGCGTTCGATTGCTGACAGGATATGAGAAGGAATGGCACTTATACTATACTCTTAAACTGACAGGTTTCGATGAAACCCCGGTAAATTCAACTCTATGTGCTGCAAAAATTGCTGAAGGGTGTCTAAATCTTCCGTAGCCAGCACTTTACCACGATACCGGACCTTTTCTGCACTACTACATATAACAGAAATGGTGATATCCGCACAAGAGACGGTAAATAAACGCTAAGTAAATTGGAGCTAGGCTGTACGCAGAGACCCCAGCCGGGGTTAGATGGATGAACTGGATGAACTGAATGAACATGAATAAACTAGCTTGATATGGCTAAGGACTCTACACGCAGGGTACATCTTACAGTTTTCACTTTTGCGAGGGTGGGTGTAGCGCATAATGGAAGGGTGAAGCTTTTCGATGAATTTTGGTCTAGATACGAGAAACAAGCACTGTATAGAACCCCTCGCAAACTCACATCATCCAAAGGCGGAACATGGTGCCTCTTGAGTGATGATGCTACATTACGAGATGGATGAGCGCTTCAAACGTGTGTTGTACATTACAAGAAAGACTTTCATAAGGGATTCCCATTTCCCCACGGAATAAGAAATATCAAGGTATTGATACTGTGCAATGATGCCTTCAAGGCACTCTCATCCATACCAGGGAAAGGTGGCCGAGTTTTTATTAGCTTCAGGGCGACCCGCGAGATCCTGGCCTAACAACTAGTGAACAACCATGATCAACATACATACTCAGTAGTATATACTGTGAAGGGCCATGTATCCTTTAGTTTTATCGTTATCGCGCCCAATATCTACCACATCAGTCGACTCCGGCCCACTCTAGGATACGGCTGGGTTAATTATCTGTGTTGAAATAATGCGAATAGGGTCAATATACCTGAAAACAATATGTTCGCCCAGAACAGAGCTTCACGGTCACCCTCAGCGGCAGGCTCCCCATCGAGTTGGCGATCTTCATGCAACGTTCATCCCTTCCATCGTAATACATCTGAAAGGTATAACCACAGAGGGAAATGGTCATATACTCACGCATTTTCAGTGAGATCCAAATATCGTCGATGCTCTGTTGATTTCCAAGTATGAAGATGTCTCGTGGTTAAAGAAACTCCATGATAGTTCAGCCAAACAAAGGAGAAATGCAGATTCATATACAGATACACGCAGTTTCTTATCTCAAATAGAACTACCCCCAAAAAGTGTCAGATTAACAAAATCCCAAAAGTTGAACTTTCCATGTGCCAAACACCCAGATTTTTTCATATAACAAGAAGAGACTGAACGTAACCTGCGGGGAGCAGCAGGGCATACGATAATGCAGCAAAAGACTCTAGATTTACAGCGCAACTGAACCATAGGCACAAGTTTGCATGAAAGGAAATTACAGTAGAAATTAAGTGAATAACACACTGGCAGCGTAACGAGGGCTTATGGGAAGTAGGCGAAAATAAGCCAGGTCCGATTCAGTAGGGGGCAAAAGGTAAGCGTCTCGAGCCATACACAAGGATCCCAAAGTTACGGAGCATATATGTATAAGAAGAGGCACAGTTAACTTTCTCCTGTATGTTGCACGTACACATACCGTAAACCATTTCGACGATATTATGGTTAGCTATGCTACAACGCAAACTGCCTCCCGAGATCCAGCTTATGATTGCACAATTCTGCAATGATGCCTCTCTCAACAAACTGATTCTCACCTGCAAGACGCTGCACTCCTTGCTTAATACCTTTCTTTACAAACGAAATGTCAAGTGTTGTAACACGTCATCCATTATAATCGCCATTGAAAGATACACAGACGAAGAAAGTATCATTGCGGTGATAGACA
Source organism: Albifimbria verrucaria (assembly GCA_020081605.1). NCBI lineage: Eukaryota > Fungi > Ascomycota > Sordariomycetes > Hypocreales > Stachybotryaceae > Albifimbria > Albifimbria verrucaria. The sequence goes on along the minus strand of JAHREC010000012.1, from coordinate 126,715 downwards.
ACGCAGAGAGAGCAGATGCGAACCTCGAACAGGAGTTTAACGCCCAATTCAAGAAGCTCACTCGAATGGGACACCTGAAATTTCGGGCAACGCTACTTTATGCAGCCGCTGTGATGGGACACGCCACTGTTGTAAAACATCTCCTGGCCAAAGGCATCAATCTCTACGCCCAGTCCACGATCGAAATTCCTTTCGAGCATTCGACGAAGAGATACTTGGCAAAGCATAGCGCCCTTTTCGGTGCGCTATGGGCCAAAGAACCCGCAATCGCAACCTGTTTGTTCCAGGCCTCTCTTGCCAGCATTCGACATATATGCAAAGCGCTGAGGGTTTTCGAAAAGATCTGTTAGCCCTAGACGAGCCAGACTTGGAACAGCTTGAAGGTTTCGAATCCTACATGATTCAGCCTTTAAAGAACCACCGATCACTCATCGAAGACCTCGGCCGAACTTGTTGGCCAGACAGTGGTATTAATCTGGCAGCAGCAGCAAATGCATTCGACATTATTTGCCATATGAATCGTGATCAGGTGGAAACGTCTTGTGCCCTCACTTATGCTGTTAACGCTAGCTCCGGATGTAAGTCAATCGTCTCTGATCTTATCGATTCAGGCTTCGACGTAGACGCGAAGCGCTCCTTGACGGTGGCGTGTGGCCTCGTCAGACGACCATTAGCCCAGGCTTGCATCAACGGACAATTCGGCATAGCATTAGCGTTGGTACGAGCCGGCGCTCAGATCTTTGGACGGTTTCCCATGCTGACTGAAATGACGTTAAACTTCATACTCGACCGCGAACTTGCATGGAGTGAGCGAGATAGAGCAGCTTTGGCTTTCGCTAGAGAATTAGGGCTCAGGTCTCGTGCCACGACCTTCAGAATATCACCGGGGAACACTAGTATCATGAGTTTCTCAGGTGGGAAGTCAACATTTGAGTGCTTTCTTAGTGGAATTCTATCGCCTCGGCATGGTCATCCAGCTGTGGCATTTCTCCTTCTTGCTTCGGGCATTTCTACACCCCTTACATACTTGCCTCGATACTTGGGAAGTGGAAGGAAGTCAAAGGAAAACCTCAGGAAGAGGTATTGAGAATCTATCCTAGAATCTACCAGATTCTCTATGTATTTAATATCATTCTTGAGTTAACACCTCGGGATCAATGGCTCAACTCGCCAGACCATGTTCAGAAGATCTTGGAAGTGCTTTTAACAAATCGTCTGAGCGACGCAGAGGTGTCTGAACATGTGACGTCAGCATCTTATCTGGGCTATATGCCTGCTCTCCTCGGCCGCGTGTCATGTGTGGAAGAATGAGACATTTGACATAAATGAGCAGCCGTTGTGAAGATGGAATGGCCCCTACGGCACACATCGGGCTTATAGTGCAGAGATGAATCACTCCTGCAGCACCTTTCCCTGTCCTGTGCCAACTAGAGGCACGGTTAGTCTAGTCTGAGATTTTAGACGCATCAATTGTGCGTATCGTATTGTGCCGATACCCACTACCGAGTGTGCACATGTGGCTCTCTTCTTGATGTGAGTGGGTGCTGGTATCGTTACGAGAAATTATCTGGCGCGACCCATCAGCTGCGCATAAATCTTACCGCTTTCGGGCTATTGTCGTGGGGATAACGGTCGGATATACCTCCATTTGTCGAGTCGAAATGAGTCGAAGCCCTTCAAGGAAATTCCTTGCTTCTTTCTTCAGCTGCTAAAGATGTGTTATATCCAGATATGTCACGGGCAACGGGGCGGGCCAGGAAACACCCCACCCAAGCTGATTGAAGTGGACATCTTCGCCCTGATTGCCACGATTTACACTTCCCCACAGGCCGTGCACACGCCGTAAGCCCTGCATTAGCTCAGGTGTCTCGCTTAACTGCCCACCTTGCTATAGCACTGTACAATGTGGCTATCCAGTGTGGGGCTCTTTTGTTAAATACCCGTTTCGCGGAAGATGGAAGAAGAAAGAAGAAAGAAGCAAGGAGCAAGGAGCAAGAATCATGGGCATTCGAGATCGTTTACTATCCTTAGCGCCGAAGTACAGCAAGGACAAGGTTGACTCACATTGCGCATTAAGATTGAGAACCTTTTTTTTTAGTGGTGGAGAGGAGAGGGAGGAGAGGGGCTACATTAATTCAATGTGCATCTTGTCGTGTGCTTGGCATCCCACTAAAGTTAGTGACTGGAGACGGTAATTTCAGGCAAGCTGCTAGTTATTCAAGTCCTTACTTCGCTGCCCTCCATACCCCGTGGACGCTTCGTGAGAATTATAGAATCTAACAAACGCTTGAACAAGTGACGAAAAGTCATGGTCATTAATTATTCTACTTACATCAGATTTCCCAGATCAGAAATACCTATAGTTTCAGACTGCCATCACCATAGTTAAATGCTAAGACAAAAGAACACGACAGCACAGAGCTTGTCTTTGACGAGCTTACTCTTCACCTTTAAGATGTGGAATGGAAATTCGCCGGAAGCGACACCCCGTAAAGACGGATCGAAATTGGGGGTGGGGTTTTTTTTTTTATAAGCGAGGCACTGAATGTGCCTAAGAGCCTCCAGGCATTCCGTCCGGCATGGAGACAGGCAGTCGTTTAAAGCATCATTCTCGGCGCCAAGCCACACATGACACTTGGTCGCATTCATTGGCGAAGGGGGCGCCTTTCCAGCCTTCTCCACTCTAAGGCTACCTGCCAGGCTGGATAATGAAAAAGACCGAATGATGCGACATGATCATCCAGATGGAAAACAATCCGAGCAGCGATCCAGTCAATTTCTCTGCAAGACGGCGTTCGCCGAATCGAGGCAAGCCTTAGCGTGCGAGGGGAAATGTGTTTTCAAAGGTAATTCGACCATGGCAATGAACAAAGGAGCATTTGCAAGGTGGAGAAGTCAGGTGTGTAGATCATGTTAAATGCATGTGTGGACTTACGGGTGGGATGCTTGGATAGATCTGATTTGCGCCACGCCGACTCCTGTGGCTTTCCATTTGTCTCCATTGCTCGCGACCTCGACTTTATCAGAGGTGTTTAACACTGCACCAGGGTATCCAATAATCCAGGAGTTGCTGCGAGGAATGATAATTCATCGTGTTGGGCTATCTCGAGAAGATCACGTCACTGGGCGTCAATCTTGCCCGAGGCACAGGAGAGATATAAGCATCTCCTGATGGCTACCAGTATTATTTTCTTTGTCGTTTTCTTTATCCTTTTTTTTTCCCTTCTTTTTCTTTTCTTTTCTCTCCTTCTTACAAGTACTCTTCGTTGGCCCTCGATTCCCAGGCAATATGTTATTGCTGCCGTGCTGTGTCCTGCAAAATCTCGAAAAGACATCCCCTTCCATAGCATACCGTAAATACATCTCGCAATTACCCGATGCATCTCGGCAAAACTGCAGTAGAATATGGAGACGTCGCCGGCGGGGAGTGACAGCAGCCTCTTTCCTAGCATTGGATCAATTCCGAATTTCCAACCACCATATATTTTCTGGTCCTTGCAAACAATCAACCCTTTCGGAATGATCAAACGGAACGTGTTCCATAACATTCTGAGGCTGAAGGTTCCCGGGTGGAGTGTGCTCTGTAAAGTTTCGATGCACCGCGTGACCAACAAAGGGTCCAGGTTGGCTGTGTGTTGTGGAAGTCTCGAGGTAAGAATAGTCTGTGGAAGGCTTAGGCTATTGGAGCTTTGCGAAGGACATGAGTCTGACGTACCCTGCAGAGGATTGGAGTAGGGTATCATTTGTGTCGAGCTCAGGCTAGACGCGTTTCTTGCAGGGCTTAAATGATCGAGCTTCTGTGAAGGGCTCGCGATGATGTTGCTTTGTGGAGAGCACATTTCTGGGTGGCTCTGACACGTACAACTTTCGCAATGCCGATGTGATGAATCTGTCTCCTCCTGATGATTTTCATTCGTGCTCGCTTCAAACCCAGCCTGTTTTTCCATAAACTTTGGTTCTTGATAAAAGTAGGGTGTTTCAATTGAGGCGTGTGCTAAGTTGGCAGCTGGTTCTGAGTCGTAGACAGCATTATATGGAACCAAGCCTGTGCCACCACCGCGCGGGTAGTAAGGCTCCGGAACATGATACGAGATTGATTCATCAGGATATCCATATTCCATCTTGGGTTCCACGATCGGCAATACATAACAAGAGACTGCGTCTGTGTAGTCGCAGACTGGGTATGACGGAGCGCTTGGCGCTTGATAATGTGTGACTGAACCATGGTAAGTGCTTGGTATAGCATTACGATAGCCATCCAAGTCATTGGAGAAGGGGAGCTGGGGCCAAAGTGGTGCAGAGGAATGGGCAGCGGGAAGGTATGGATATAGATCGAAGTCTGTATTATAATGGCCGCCCCATTGTTGTACTTGTCTCTGATCGCAGTGCGAAGCGTAAATATTTGACATTGCGACAGATAGTCTTTGCAAGCTCGATAAAGGGCAGTAAAAGCAGTGCACGGGTCCTGCCTTCCATGGTTTTCTCCAGGGACCAGGTAGTGTCTGGTTATTAAACCTGTTATATCTCATCTCTCCCCGAAATTTTGCCTTCACCTGCCCACCACTTTTCCTGACCTCTTCCCACTCACGATAGCGAATCTAACATCTTAGCCCACCTCGCAGACGAATCAAGGCTCTCCTCTTACAACATGGAACTAAACCTTATGCATCGACTAGTACTTTTTACTGCAAGGCAGGTCTTCCCCGACTGATGTGAAATGAACACTAACGGTCCGCGCCGGGGTAAGCCGCGCGCCGATCTCCAGGACCTGACCTACCTTTTTCGAGCTCCGCGAGGATACAGCAGCTCCAGACCGGGTATCGTCCTGAAGCGGAGCGTGCTGCGGAATATGATATGGACTATGTATCCTGTGAGCGGGCCTAGATACGAAGGAGAAGGCCGAGATCATCAACCTTCCATCGGACCCTTTGACGTAATTGGCTGTAAGATGAGTTAGCTCTTACACAGAGGGGTGCAACGGCGATGCTGTTGGGCCGATTCTGCATGCCACCTTGCTCCCTTACCGCTTCGTGTCTTTCCCCACCCCACCTCCTGTGCCCCTTCTGTCTCTCATTCTCCTTTCCCATTGTTCATATCCGTCTCCGTCCCCTGTCAATGTTGTGGAAATCACATGATTTGAGAAATATGCAAAGCACTGACATGGGGAAGGGGGAAAGTGAACTACTGCCCTTGCGGTGGATCATCCCCACATATGCTTGTGCCTTATTCGAGATGATGTATGACAGTGCCGCTACACTTTCCTGTTCTGTATTGGACTAGACCGGAACTAATGCACTATGCAACGGGCGGCGATGTATAGAAACCGACCCACCATGGGCACCGTCGCACGTTTGTGCCCTGTTCAGCGGATGGCTTCCGGCGCTTGTGATAGTGCCTCGCCACTTCTTGGAGATATGTCCAAGATGTTAGCTCGTACATCCTGCATCCGCGGATATAGCGTCATTTAGGCCTTTGAATGGGCCTGCACAAGGTGGGTCTTTGCGAGTAAAGTGAATATCATGCCAACCAACACGACCATTCGAGTGCTCACAACCAACAGACCAGGTCGCAGGATAGACGAGCAGAAAAAACTCGGAGATGAATTTTTTCCGGTTAGCCGCAAACGATCACGTTGCTTGATTGTCCACGGATGTTACGGATAGGTAAACGCAAGCCATGCATGCGTGCTTCTATTCCGGTGCCTGCATGCATTTTTCATGAGACCAACGCTTGCCCTCGAAGGGATGCTGATGTAGGCTCCTGTGGCGACTCGAATTTACATCAAGAATCAGCACATCTTGAAGTACAGTCGACTTTGACTTCGTGACAGGTGCAGAGACGCATTTCGTTTGGATACAGTACAGTAGGATAAATCCAAGTCGTCAAATCTCGATAAGGCTTTCAGCTGTCGGGTATGCATCAAAACGACTTCGCTCGTGTCCATATTCATCGCCTGGGTTACATCACATCGGCCCTGCAGGCGTTCCACCCCACCACCACGATCTCAAGGCTGTTCACATCATCCGCCGACAGAACAAGGCTTTGCTGCCCACTTTCACCCACAACTGACGCTAAACTACCCTTTTCCCCTTTCCAGTATTGGTGTTCCACTTACTGGATGATCAGACAGCTTTGCCGAGTAGCCCAACGTCAAATCACTTTCAAAACGTGAAATGGGTTCTCCGATGCAAGATGAAATTATCGTCTTCCTTTCATATTTAAGATGTTATCCAGCTCGATCGCGGTTGTGAAGAGATGTTTTGTAGTGTGCTTTCAATATTGGTTCAGGATTTCCAGGAGGTCTGAGAGATGTCCTGAAATTATTCTGGTCTTAATTCAATCTCCTTGCCCCCTTGTTATCCTTCTTTTTCCTTAGGATGTCTGTGGTTGCAAACCAAAATTACCAAGATATCGATAACAATTACCATCTTGTTGGCGGGCTTTGTGGTATCTGTGGTCAATGGAAGACCCAGCTGGCTAAGCACGTCGAGGGACATACAGGTATGCAATTTCCATTGGTCAGCCTCTAACGTTCATCTCTCGCATGCCAATGCAAATATAATTAACTCGATTACTAGATTTGCGGTAATAAAGCTACATTTAGCAAATACGAGGCCAATGATTGGCGATCTCGGCAACGTGCATCCCAAGAGCCACATGATCCAGACATGCTCGAGCTCGTTCGCAAGATGAGAATATCCACCCCTTCCAAAATACGGTTCTACGGTGGAATGTTCGAGAAAGGGCCGTTGAAATGGCAAAGTGTTCTAGGCCAGCCGAGATACTTCGAGCGCTCCGGGAGGATCAAGAGGCGCTACCTAGACGTCCTAGACAACAATGCCTCGAACCCGTCTAAAGCATCCAGGGCGGTAAGAAAATGCAACATAAAGCCGCCGTCACCATACGTAAACCAGATATGGAACCGAGACCCGGACAACGAAGTTTTCACTGAGGTTAAGACGAACAAATTCACTAAAGCCAAATATACCAATTGGCAAGGGCCCCAGGGTTCATCGTGGGTGAAGATCCGACCGGCATATTTCCTGGTCAGAGATCCTGTGAATACTGCAAAGGACCGGGATGTTCATGTATCAGCACAAAAGTTAGCACGGCCAAGCCCCAGATATGTAACACTGGGGATGGAATGGGGAGGGTGTGCGAGCAACTATAACCTATGAGAAGGGAGAGCTGCTGGGTGAGCTTGTTGGCGAGATTGCGCCCCTCAATCAATTCTCTGACGGGTGGGCCGCGGAACTGGCACGGAATGATTTGTCGGCAAACAAGAAATACGTTTCTTGGTGTCTCATTCATCCACTTAAATCGGGAAACTGGGTTCGTAAAGTGAATCATTCTTGCGAGCCAAATTGTGTATTTGACTCTATTCTGATTTCTGGGCGTTGGCGTGTCATGCTCAAGGCGATCCGACGCATCGAGAAAGGGAGCTGGATTTTGGTGTCGTATGGGGACGAATACTGGCGGTCCCCAGGACAGCGTTGTCTATGTGGCTCTAAAAATTGTGTTAATGGTCCCGAAACGGCAGAGACCTTGACGTAGTGGGCTCTATGACATGCAGATTTATCATTGTCATGTGCGAAATCACGTGACGGCTATCTCGCTGCACCTACCCTAAACCAATACGAAATCATTTAGAATAGAAATACATTAGACATTAATCCGTTATATGTCTAACAAGATCGAGCGGCGATTTGTTTTTGCATTGCAGGCCTAGCCACATGGCTCCAACCCAAGGCTACCAATATTTACACTTATGGTTCATACATATCTCATTGAATGTGCGAAGGCTCCAATTACAACCGGGGAGAACCTAGTGACGTAAGAAAGCTAGTAAATTGGCTGGTGATAGAAGTCCCAGCATTTAGTGATTTTACGAATGTCTACATAGCATATCCAGCATAGATAGAGCAATACTAAGTTACTTTATGTACACACTAAGATGTTGACTAAGACGTTATGGGGACTGGTACAGCGTTGGAGCCTTCGCACATTCTATGAGATCAATGAGCATGGGCATGTATCCTGCTAGGCTTGGCGCATGAGTTCATGTGGACGAAATATTATCAGGCGAATTTGATGTTAATAACTGTGATTATTGCTAGTCTCATGATGAAGCCATAGAGGTTAAAAAATCTCATTATGGTTAGTGTATGTGAAATTCCACCCAGGGCGCGCCAGTTCCTTCACAATAAATATCGGGAACTTCTATCTTTGCATCGTGCCTCCTGTATGACTCCTACCCTATCTCTTAAACCCAAAAGATTGAAAACTTGGGTATCTCGAACTAACCGAGCACCTTTACAGCAATGGCTCGCACAAAGCAAACTGCTCGAAAAAGTGCCGGCGGCAAAGCTCCACGCAAACGACTAGCTTCTAAAGCTCGTAAATATCTCCCATAATCCTCAAAGCCACCTAACATCTGCTGATATACACTCTGTTTCTCAGCTCGCAATAAAAATTGGCCCGTGAAGAAGGCTAGGCGATATAAACCAGGTACGGTGGCTCTTCGCGAGATTCGTCGTTACCAGAGGTCTACTGAGCTTTTGATACGCAAGCTCCCATTCCAGCGGCTTGTAAGTTTTTACTCTCCACATTGTGAATGGAGCAGGGCTTATACGTAAACTCTCATGGAAGGTTCGCGAAATCGCTCGTGACTTTAAGAGCGACCTACGCTTTCAGTCGTCTGCAATAGGGTCCCTTCAGGAATCTGTCGAGTCATACCTTGTTGGACTTTTTGAAGATACAAATCTTGCCGCCATTCATGCTAAAAGAGTCACTATACAGAGCAAAGACATACAACTTGCTCGTCGCCTTCGAGGAGAACAACAACATACAACAACTGGCTCTCCTAGGTCTTTCAGATCGAGATGAGAAAGGATAAGGATGGATCACAGCTTGTAATTTTGTGTTGCGAAACTGTTTTTAGGTGAAGTAACAGCGCTTGTACACGGCATGGATCTGATCCGACTGAGTAGGTGACATCAACTGCACTGTACTGGATCACTTGTCAATAAGAGAACGTTGATCTACAATGACTAAGCAAACCCATACGATTCCGTTAATCGGAATGCTATTCGTCCCATCTCCTAGAGCGCTTTAAGGAGCCAAATATGTTACGGACAAGGAAAGTGATTATAACCTGGTGGAGTCTGGTAACATTGAAGGCCTAGTAAATTGGCTGATGATATATGTATTGACATTTAGCGTCGCTACCTAATACTACATTGCAATAGCAGTCTATTGAGCTTATTGAAGATCGTCTAGGTGTTACTTTTCGTATTGATACGATTACTAACATGTTGTGGCGTCGCTACATTTCCGGCTCCTTAAAGCGCTCAAGGAGATCTGGACTGCTGGACAGTCCCTGTGGTATGTTTCCACACCCAAGCTGAAGCGAACAGGAATAGGATGAACTAGAGCAAAGACTCCTGAATTTTCAAGGTGCTTAGCCCAGTGGCGGTCTCAACAAGCTGTTTGGTGGGAGAAAATGGGGAAATGCCTGCATGGGTGACGTCGGCCTGTGTTTGTAACCCCAAATTCTGCCTAATCATGTTGGAACTCCGACGAATCGCCCTTTGTTTTTAACAATGTTACCCCACTTCGCCTGTTTTCAATACCCCGCTGCGCCATGTCGTCTTGCTTCTTCTCAGCATAGATAGGGGAGGCATTTTCTGCCTCAAACTACAGCATCCGAACGGACATGATCCACTGGTGATAGGGCATGTTTGTTAAGGGCTGGTATTGTTTAAATCTCGTAGGTTCTCTTATATTTTATCTTCCACTTGATCTCGGCATTTCTGTAGCAGAATGGGGATCGTAAACGACAATATATTGATAGACAGAACTGCAATACCGACAAATTATTCCTTCGGGGGCGGGTGGCGGGTGGCGGGAAAATAACCTCTTAACTTGTGCGGAGCACGAGTGCAATTTCGTTACATCACGGGAGCAGGGCCTTTACTCAACACCTGCCAGAATACGCGTCAGGACTTCCCAGTGCCACTTGCCCAATAAATTTGTCTTGGTATTCTATTTGCTGCATTCTGCTGGTAAACGGCCCAGCAGCACCTGCCTTCAAATTGTCTTGCTTGTGCGTCAAAGCAGCCAGTGTGCTTTTGCTAGCACATTGATAGAATAATTACAGCCATTCGGGCGATGGTGAAATACTTGTTTGGAAACAGCATTGTTTCATATGGTCTCGCCTTGATTCTGTGTCTGACAGTTGCAGTTCAAGCATCGCAAATTTTATCGTCAAAAATTCCATGCTTGCCATGTCCTTTAGGATGCGGCGAGATTGATATGCCGCTCAACTACATGCCTGGCAACTCCACCGGTGATGGAACGGCCAACCGGTTCTTTGTATTCGAGTAAGATACGCGGATAATGGAAGCAGTTGTTTCAATTTACTAGAGGAAAGGAGCGCTAAGGCTCGCTAAAGCATAAGCGTAGTGGTGAGGTGTTCGGCAAATCTTGGAGAAAGGCGGAAGAAAGAAAAGAAAGAAAGGTTAGAAGATTGTGGGTGGTCTCCGGCCTTAACACTAATTTAGCGTAGGATACGCTGGATATTGCTAGCCCCACTGGAAGCTACCTTCTGGCCCATGGGTAGGCCGATTCACGATCATAGATAAGACGTTCAAGCCCCTCTCCTTCTCGATTTAGCGCGCCAGGTGTCAAACCATATCATTGTGTAAACTCGCACGAATCTGATCATTATGACATCAAGTTTACACGACGACGGGACTTTGAGCGCACATGGAGCCGACCGCTCGCCCAGCGCACTTCTGCTTGTTCCATTGATAAAGCACATTACGAAAACAGATAATCTGCTCGATGAATCTCCCTCACCGCTTCGGATATTATCGAAGCAAGTGTTCAGCTCGGCGCAAACCGTCTCGCCGCTCAGAAGATGATCAACGCATCCAACGCACGGCACAAATACAACGAGATTTGGCTGGTTGCGCAGGATACTTTCTGCGTACATGTGATCCACGCGTGGACAAAACTCAAACCTGAAAGGGCATGGAATCTTACACAGGAGACTTTCATCTCCTATAGAGAGCGTTACCCGCTCCACGAAGGTCCTATTCTTCCATGGATAGAGCGCATGCTTGATGGTTACAAAGCACGCAACCTTCATGACGAGGCACGGGAAGCTCTTGCAAGAGACTTTCATCTCCTATAGAGAACACTACTCGCTCCACGAAGGTCCTATTCTTCCATGGATAGAGCGCATGCTTGATGATTATAAAGCACGCAACCTTCATGACGAGGCATGGAAGCTCACACAGGAGACTTTCATCGCGTATAGAAAACATTACTTGCTCTACCAAGGTCCCCTTACTCTATGGATAGGGCGCATGGTCGAGGGCTACGAAGAACGCAACCTTCACGACGAGGCACGGAAGCTCACGCAAGAGACTCTCAAAGCGGACTCCTCGTTCCATACAAATTACCTGGCTACAGAGCTGAAGCGCATGTTGGACAGCTATAAAGCACGCATTATCGCATATAGGGCAAATCACTTGCTCAGCACACCCGCTGCTGTTCGAGAGATGCATCGCATGATCAAGGAAATGGAATCTTCGTTGAAATTGGTCACGGATGAAGCTTTATCATCTCTACCGCAGTTTGTTTCCGCTGAGCTGATGAGTCCCGACTCTGAGTTCAACGCAAAGAAAATGACCATTAATTCTTGGTCATCATGCAGTTTGGGAGACACGGATATATATCCTCCATATAACAGCCTTTACCAGCATTGACATATGTCGAAGAAGGATGAAGAGTAGACCTTGATAGTTATAAAATAATTTTTGGATAATAATTAAAATTATCCTATAGGAGTTGGGCCAAATAGAGGAGCTGCGGGCTAGGTGCATATGAGAAGGATCTAATCCTAACCCTACTTACTTACTTTAGTATTTCTTTTTGTTTAGAACGGAGGTGAACTTACCGGAGAAAATACCTGAAAAGGTACTTCGACACTGGTATAATTAGACTCAGTTTTATACAGTAGTCATTGGCATACTCGGACATAAAATCTCTGATGCAATTGTCTACATGCTTGTAGAACTAAGATAAGAATGAAATATCAAACCCATGACAATACCCCATTTTAGAAATTATACAGCTATAGACTGAAACTATTAACCTGAAAAATGAAGATATAACCATTGAGTACACTTGAAGCTGCTCCCACTGATTAAATTGTTCGTTTTGCCTTTCTTCCCCAGCGGATGCTCAGATTATGTTCGTATGAAAGTTAGGATATTTGCTTGGCAGGACTTCCCTTATATATCTAGGATGTGAAATGCTGTTGATTACAACCTTGTTGTGGAATACCTAAACTTAGAAAAACATAGCGGTTGCCAGATCTTGGACAGATAAAACAAAGCTCGATGGATCTTTCGTCTTAATGCAATGCTACAGATTCTTGCCATTTTGGAATGAACAAAAGCGATAGATACAAAGACAGCAGAAGAAAGCAGCTACCCTACGTACTATATACCTTAATTCATGTTCTTTTTTATAAATACTTCTAGATTACTGGTGCGACGCCAGCCATATGCCGCCTGAAACGCTGACTATATTTTTACTCTATGTTATCGTGTCTGATAGCAAGCTTCTCACTATATTCCGTGTAGGGCGGCTATAATTAGACTTCAAGTTGTTATTAGCTATAGATTTATATTTCCGTTATCGAGTATTGAGTGACATCCTGCCCTGAGTTCTTGATATTAAATCAGAACCTATTTTCCCCCATGATCAGTGAAATGGCCCTCAATATTGCGATGCGTCTCTTTCCTCTACATAAAGAACTCAAAATAACAGAAAAAAGATTCGCATTACCACATGGATTATCACAAGATACAGCCAGGAACTCTCTAATATCTTTACACGCTTGAATTGATCGGCTTAGAATCCATCACATCAGTGGGAACTTGCTCAACAAGGAAAAACACAAAGAGAAGAAGAGATACTCTATACATCCAGGATGACCTCTGGCAGCCCAGTTTCGGCCTTACTCCCATTCACCTCTCAACATTGTATCACTACTCTTTTGAGCCCTACAAATACCATTGATTAGCACTGGTCCTCCAAGCGCGCTTTCGAGTAGCAGCATTGAAAGTACACATGTAGCAGCAGACCCCTATACCCTCATCGTCCCTACGTCTCAGTGCATTAGCAGCGATTATATCTCCGCTGTTCCCCAACCCTCCGATATCAGTAGCCTGACCCCTGACATTCTAACAGGGTCTTCACTCTCCTCGACTAACTCAGGCCATACTGGAGGGACAGCGACAGCGACAGCGACAGATAACACAGCATCACTACCAAGCACCTGCCTGTCTACAGGAGCCACTGACCATAATGCGTCTCTGGCTAAAACAACCCACGCTCTCTCAAGTACTTCTTTTCTCCCCATACATACCACGATTTCCACCTTCGTACAACCATGGACATGGTCTCTTCCTAAATGGGTTACGCAAAAGTCAATATTGAGCGAGTCTATCACGTCTGCCACGTCTACCGCACCAAGTAGTGAGTAGCATGAAGCCTTCAATATACGGTAGCGCATGAGTGACTTTCCTTAGCCTCATTCAAACCAGCGACGACGACCATGGATAATGGGGAAGTTATTGTTTGTACATCGTTTCAAGATAGCAGTTGCGCGGGTACTACCACCTCTACGCCGGCGGCATTCGCTATGGGAACATGTAAAATCAAAATCCTAGAGTTCGGTGGCTGGAAAGAGGGGTTTGCACCACTGATTAATGTTTTAGACGACGAAGATCAAGTGGTTGCCAGAACAACCCCTACCGAGCTTACTTTGCATCCAGTATGTCCTGACGCGTCTGAGGAAGTTCCCAGACTATGTAGCCTGGATGAATCTGTCGCTAATAATGATGTCCAAACTCTAGTGGGGAACTACCATCAACATTCCTAAGGATAAGCTCCCATATGATATTGACATCCAATTCTTAGATCATCGGATTAAGAAACGTGACTGGCCTCAGAAAGAACAAGATTATAATGTGATGTTCAAGAAATATGGTGTAATGTTCGACGCCGGAGGAGTCGGATGGAGCAGTGACGACGGCAACTGCGACGTAAGTCGGTGGGGCGCTGGAACCTCGCATGATCCGCCGTCTGACGCCCCAGAAGACATCGAAAAGCTCTTGGTAAGTTTTTTCTTTTAGTTCCTGGCGAGACTGCGCTAAAATCGTGGGCGGTGCAGGCTCGGAACATAGATTGTGAATGGAGCTGCTCGACATGAGTTTGATCTGGGTATGCAATCATTAAACTAGATACCCATGCAATTCAAGCTAATAAACATATCATAGAGAAATGGGCAATATGTACAGAAATTAGGGACCAAGCGGTATTTTACAGTCTGCCATAGCATCTAATACCTGAGGCCATTTATACAGTGTCATGCGAAGCATCTGTGGTGGGCGCTTCGTACGGAGTAGCCGGGGATGAGCAGACCCCACTACTCCTCTCTTCTGAGATTCGTAAAATATTGAGTCTCCATTGTACCCACTCTGTTCCATTACTTGGCCGGGGCATTGACCCGATTCTGGATCCAGCTAAACTAGCGTAACTAGTTAGTGTCGGATACTGGCAAGGATTCTGTAGAATGGAATGCATACACCATCTTACTTTATATAATGGGCATCATGGAACGTAATATCCGTTTGAGACGGGGATGTAATGCAACTACGAAATACCTTATCGTACGATACATACGATAGCATCAAAGGCCATCAGTAATTGTCTAATAAAAATGGCGAAGCATAATCCGGACCCGACTGCGATATTCGATAGCCTCAGCATATCAATTGAAAGCAGACATCAATGGACCTATCCATCGGAAATAGCGAATGACCTCGATCATCTCAAATCCCTTAACTTATCCGTAGATTTCATCAAGGATATATATACCTATGCATGGAAGTATACACGATACGTCATCCCATACTGCACAAACGAGAACAGATACATCGCTTTCGTGCGCATTATCATCATCGCAACCATTGCTCAATTTCGTGGAGACCTAGTCGATATAGCTACTGACGATCGCGTGCTTGGGTACGACGTTGGCGTATTGATGGATATTCTCTTCAAAGGCACTCCTTGCTATGAAGAAATAGGACGTGGGTATCGCCACTTTCTCTCAATAGCGGCGGGAAAATCAATGCCTCGAGGGAATGCAAAGCTAATTGGTCGCTGCATCAATGCTATTGCATGCTCTCCAGAGAACTGGTATCGCATACGCGATAAATACTCTCTGCTACCTACGACAATCGCTGCAGCGATAACATGCAACAACATTAACGATTATTGGTTCGAAGAGCATGAGATCAGGATACTATCTGAGATTGGAAATATGCTCTACGATGCGGTGGCTTTCAACTTTGCCTACGTCAAAGATAGCTTGGACAAGCTCCTCTGGGCTTTGGATACAGGCTTGGCTAGGTCTAAGCCTTATTTGATTTCCCTCAATTTGATCCGACAATTCGCGGGTCCGATACAAACGTTAATGCGGCAATATTGCTTCAATGAGGATGGCCTGATGATCGGACAGCCCGAGGCTGAAAGCACTATGACTGAAAACCGTCAGAACTACAACCTCTGGCATAGGATTGATGCAATTCATGAGGTACTCTCCGAGGAACAGGAAGGTTACGAATTCATTCCGGAGGAAGGCCATGCCCTTCAAACTGACGCACTGGCCGAAATGCTAGAGAGCGGCGAGAACTGCGACTGTTACCGGTATTGGGAGAGCCATGGCGCTGAATCCTCGGGCCAGTTCGGTGGCGTCCAGCTATGCGGCCTATGCAACGAGAAGTGGAGAATTGCTATTGAAGCACTGGAAATGCGTATGGAATTTGCTTTCCTAGAGCTTGAGATAGTTCCCTTATCCAACCGAGAGCGTACGCCTAATTAGCAACAGTCGAGGGTGTTTCCTTGCTATATATACAGTTCGGTAAAAATCACCTTCCTCTCTTCATTCGGAATGAGCTTGTAAATTGGCGCCTTTTCTCCACTTTTAGCTTAGTTAAACCAATCGTTATACTCAGACGCTCCCAAATTCAAGAACAAAGATAGTATAGAGAGGAAGCTGATTGTTTACCAAACTATATACTACGATTTAGAATTGATGAGGCTCTTGAAAACTGACGTACACCAATGTATACGTGTTACATACTTCACTATATAGTAGTCTTGTGACAGAAATCAAGATGTTCTGGTTTGATCTGCCATCGGTTTGCCTTGGAATACAGTGGGGCACTGGTTCCATGGTTTGCGGTATTTTCATGATTTTACAACGGTGGCACACACCTATAATGCGGATAGAATAATATGTTAGCGTGGGTCGGTATATTACGTACACTGACTGGGAGCTAGGGGACGTTCAGTCGTTCGCACCACCGGCAGTACGGTACAGTAAGTGAAACGCAGGAAGTGCAACGAATTTAAAATACTACAGTATGGAATAAGAAAGTAAAGAATATGTTTCCCGCCTTCCCTTCCCTTCTGAAGTATATAAGGTGCTACATTGCTGTCACGGTACTTTCGAAAATCCAACAGAAGGGCTACTACGCATCACCTCGCCAGACTCGTGTTGGCATAGCGTACTCCTATTAAACTGTCATCTAACCATGGCGCTCAAGTTTGCTATAATCCTGTGGGCAGGCTATATCGCCGTATTACTGTTCTACATGGCACTATGCATCATCTATCGGAGGTCTCTACACCGACTCTCAAAGGTGCCAGGCACTTCCTTATGGTTTATATCTGGACCTTCCATCTTGTGCTACCATGGAATCAAGGATGGCACTCTCGGATCTAAGCTTTATAAAACGTACAATGCTAAATATGAAACATCTCAAGCATCGTCTAGATTTCAACAAATGATGGCAATTGTATCACGAGCTCTGTACTTCGTATGGTGCCGAATGAAGTCCATTTAAGGCACCCGACGACTACAACAATATTTACTATCTCGCTTCAGAATTGCTCAAAACGTCGCAGCATTAGAGAGACCTAATCAAATATACTGTTCTCGACACAGAAGCCTATCGTGTACAGCAAGCTGCGGTCAGCCTCCTCTTCTCCCATCGTTCGGTTGCTGAGCTCGAGTGACTTCTATGGTTGAATAAGCTCTGCGTGTCTATTGAATAGAAATTGGACTCAGAGCTGAATAAGCCTTTCGATGCTTATGGTTACTTTCGAGCATATTCTTCAGTGGATATGAGAATAGAGTATTCTCTCGCCCGTTGGTTCCTGGATTTTCTTTCTATGGTCTAACTGTGATCTGGATGGTACCAAACATTCCCTATCCATGGGTTTATTGCTCGCCATTACTCCAGACTGGGTGCAGGTTGCCCTTTTTCATTTCTACAAATCGTGGTTGAACACTTTGCAGATGGTGCGGAATACCGTTCCTGAAGTCGAAAAGTGGTCGCGCTAGGGAAAATGCCGGAGCGAAGGACTGTATCTCATGAACGGCTTGACATCGGTTCCACAGAGCACTCAGCGCTAACCCGGCAAAAACCTCTATCAGATGAGGTTGTGTTCGCGGATGCCCTCCAATTGACGGGTGCAGCCGCGGAGACTGCGGGAGCTACTATGAAGAAGTCATAAAAGAGTTACGAGAAGCATTTCCTTCAGGAGAAAACATGGATATGGCAACTCTCCAGGAGCTACCATACCCAAGCGGAGTTGTTAAGGAATCTTTAAGGTACGCTTATCGTTCAGAGTTATTATTTCGCAGTATATCTGCTCAAGGGGCAGAAGAAAGACGGTGGTTTCAACCTCTCATACAGACTCTGACGTGGTTTAGGCTTCATCCCGGTATTCCCGGACGTTTACCTCGTGTGGTCCCTCAACCCGGCGCCGTGTTTAATGAGGTTCGCTCTTCCATGAGGGACCGTGGTGAGCATGAGCTCACATACAATGTCAGTTGCACAGCTACCATCATATGTTCCTGATCGACACAAGTGCTGACTTCTTTTTAAGGCATCAAAACAACCATTTGTTTCCCAATCCAACCGTGTTCGATCCAAAGCGATGGATCGGTGTTCCGGATGAGATCCGCAAACGGGAGCGGTACCTTGTGCCATTCGGAAAAGGCTCCCGGAGTTGCGTTGGAGAATCTCTCGCTTTGTTCCAGATATATTGCTCACTAGCAGGCATATTTCGACAATTTGATGATTTGAGAGTTTCTCCTGGGTTCGAAAGACGTCACCTGGATCTTGTGGAAAGCCAAGAGATTCTCGATTCTCAGGAAACAGGAGGGGAAAGGCAGACCAGCCAAGACTCGATGTCACTGATTCATGGCAGTTATGAACGCGAGATAGCAAATGAACCGATGACTGCTATCGCGATTACAGCATGGTTGTGCTTACAACAAATTAATGACAACATTGGTTTCGATCTATCAATCTATCAACATGCAAACGAATATTTAACTTGTCCAGATCCTCCAGTTAATCTTGGTCCATGCCGTTCTCGAACTTCGTCGAGCAGGGGTCGATTGATCTCATTGACTCCTCCGAGGCATAGGGATCTTTAGCGAGACGCCAGCTTCAGTGATCAGTGTGAATTCTTCCTCCTCTTCACATAGCGTGAACTTGATGGAGTCATTGAAAATATATCCCTCTAGCGGGCCAAGTTCAACATTAATAAGACGAACTCTTTCAATCGCGTTCCGATTCATGGTTATTGAATTGATGGTGTTGTTGTTAAGATAGGCATTGCTGACCTCCAGGGAGATTAATGAGTCAAAAGCAAGAGCCTTCAAAAATAGGGAGATGTTGTTTCCTCACGTCCTTCGCCTTGGAAGTCCAGCCGTAGAGATTGCAAAACAGGCATTGATTCGTTAAGCTTTGTCATAACATCCCTATAAATCCGTAGGGGTGCCATAGAACTAGTATCGAACGCTATGGATAGTGTTGTTAAGCTTTTCAGTGATTCGCTCGAGCTTAATATCAAGAGCATGTGAAGAAAGCTTAAGTGACGAATACTCGGCCCCATACCGCACAGAGATATATTGAGTGCTGTGAGTCGCTCCAGTGGTATTTTCGCGAGTATGCTTTTGAACCTTTGCTTTACAATCTGTGCGTTCCGTCGTCACTAAGACTTCGTTTGGAGTCCACCCAAACGCTGCGCACTGCCGTATTTGAGAAATCCACTCAGGTATAGTGTCTCGCATTCCGGAAGGGCATTGATTATTCGTTCTAGTAGAGCAGCGGCTGAATTCATTATCCACCGATAGAATCTGTTTCATGGTGTTGACGATGAGATTCTTCTGCGTTTTGTGGGTTGATTGCTCCGAAGCATGATATATTTAGATAGTTACAAAGCGACTGTGCTTCGTGCTCTTTTATAAATCTAAGGAGCGTTTCTAATTTTTCATTCTCAAATATGCATCCAAACGGTAAGTGGTTCTTACTGAACAGCCTCCACGTCTTGGATTCCATTTGTCGACATGTTAGGCGTAGTGAGCAGATGTCTTTGGTCCGAAGGTGTTTAGCTATAGATTCAACAAGCTCAGGACTGAGACTGAATAGAGATTTCATCGTGAGGTAGTTCGTCGCTCAGAGAGATAATGTTTCTGTTAACTTCGACTGGATGGGGAAAACAAACTATGGGATATTAGGCGCGGCTTTTTGTTATTCCCCTTGGTTAAGTGGGCCAGCATTGATTCAACAGCAGTCATCTCTGCCGATCAAGGGGCTAAGATTTATAAGAACCTGATGGTCGAAACGAGAGGCTTCTTTGGTGGGTCATTCTGGAAAACACAAACACAGATGGGCGCAGCCATTGACTAGCTGTTACTGAACTCGAACCTACCGATGCCCCCAAGAAATTGCGCTTACTTCGAGCAGCCAACTCCAAGGGTCGACCTCAACGTATCATCACATTTATCGCCCATATTAAGAGCTGCTACTGTCGCTAAGGAATCATGCCATCACCTGGAGGGCGTGACCCGTCAAGGGGTTGGATGAAGAAGAACGAGCAAGATCGCTTTCCCTTTGCTGCCCACAATACAGCGAAAGGTGATAGTGTGTCTTTCTACCACAGAACAGCAAAGGCACGGCGCGGGAGCTCTCTTTCAGACCGAAGGACACAATAGACATGGACATGAGCCTAGCAAAAGCCCTCGAACCAATGAAGGTAAATGAAAGATTAACTCAAAGAGGGCATGATGTCGTATTGAGTGGTTGAAGAGTGATGTGGTGTCTGAAGGTCTAATATAGATAGGTCCCTGTAAGTGCAGGAGCGCGTTGAAGATCACATGAGGCGAGGTTGTCGAGGTTAATTTATTACATACCTAAGGAGCAGATTAGAGTGAAGTAGCCTTAACTATGACTATTAATTTAAATAATTCATTTTCTTGCAAGCGGCAAATCCTCGTTTTCCGCTTCCCTTTGGTTTCGACTGCCGTGATTACGGGGACATCCCGCCTTCATGAATCATACAACAATTCTCTCTTTCCAGCCGAATTTCGGCAAGATAGCTAAGAGCCATATGCCGAAGAAAAATTAACGAACCTCTCCCGTTGTTTACCGTCAGATCATAGCGCCCCGTTAGAGGCAAACCTAATCCCCACTTTGTGTTGTATTGTTTAGACCGCTTAAAATTTAGGGGATCACTTGAGCAGTTTTTGGCCTCATCGATGGCCCGAAATTCACCCCGAGCTCGAAAGGTGGTTAATTCACCTACCCGGAAGCTTGGCGTTTCCAGCGTTTCGATCTCTGAAACAACTCTCCTAAAAATTTCACCTCGCGCTGTTAGCGGCTTGTTAGCAGGGGGCCATTTTTCAGGCCACTTGGGTTATCGTTGTTTGTTGCTCCCTATCGACCCTATAATGTTAACAGAAGAAGACCCAGAGAGCCATCTTCCCGCACAAGCTATCTGACAATACGTCCCAGCCGGAACCAAGAGCCATGCGGCATCGGAAAGCCATGCTCTTCTAAACAACGGGTGGCCGGTCGCGGGGGTTTTTCTCCTGAAGGTAAGCTGCTAGACAGCCCTGATTCCTTCCAAGGGTTTTTCCCTGCCGCCACTCGCCCGCCATTTCCACCGCTTGGTTACTGGAGCATGGACTGCGGCAGCAGCTTTGGCGAGCGAGTGAAGAATCTGACCGGACAAAACCAGGGTTGACCACATCTGCCTCGCTCCCGCTGACGGGATCGATGCTTCGACGAGCAGCGCCTTTGAGCCTACGAGATGCTAGATGAGCTGGCGAAGGGCCACTGGTGGGAACTGGCCTTAGACACTTGTACTGCGTGCGGGACGAACTCTACCTATGGAAAGGTAGAGAAGCCGCCTTTGGGAGTTGGCTCGAGAGCCCAACATACGAAGGCCTGCAAGAAGCGCTGGGTGAGTTCTCCGACAGTGCACTTTTGTACATAGCTTAGCTCTAGCACGTCCTGTGCCCCTACAGGACCTGAGCGGCCTGAAGGCCGCTGGACGGAAAATACATCAATCAATCAATCAATCAATTCGACCTTGAAACATGTGTATATTGTTTAGACCGCTTAAAATTTAGGGGATCACTTGAGCAGTTTTTGGCCTCATCGATGGCCCGAAATTCACCCCGAGCTCGAAAGGTGGTTAATTCACCTACCCGGAAGCTTGGCGTTTCCAGCGTTTCGACCTTTAAACATGTGTGTTGTTATTTGGCGCCATTAAGTGTCTTGATTAGTCGAAACAAAGCTTAGTCTAATTTCTGGGATCAGGTATTGTGTTGGACCCCTACCACAGTCTGTGCTTTTGTCATTGATTGGAGATGGCTGCAATGGTCTCGTCCGTACATGAAAGTCCGATACGTTGGCCCAAATTCGGCCAATGAAACCGAAATCTTCCTCGCTCCCCAATCTTTGGCAGAAGGTCCCCATCCCCGTCGGCCGGTACTTCCCTCATAGGGAGTGAACGAACGATAGATTGAACACCTATCTCCATATCCTCTCATATGCCATCCCACTTTGAGGAAAGTGCACCATCTTACGTACAATTCCTCGCTAGAGTTTAGTTCAATCTGCTGCAGTGGTCTTGTGTCCGGGGAGAGTAGTTTGCTTGCTGTGCTCAAATTTGTCTCCAAATCAGAGAGATCAAGATAAAAGAGGGTGTGGTTTGCTTCTGGGAACAAGAACTGTTCCATATCACCAGCAGCTAAGCCTTTGCCGATCGCAAGCTCACCCAAGTGACTCAAATGATCCCTGAGCTGTAAAAGATGCGGAACATGCATTTCGCTTCCCTTCAAACTCAAAAAGGTCAACGTCTGGGGATTTTGGCAAGTATCTGCTCCACATCCTCTATACCGAGGGCCTTCTCCGACGTGCCCTCAAGGTTGAGATACACCATGGAGGCCCTTGCCGCTGGATGCGAACACAAAAATCAACCACGGTGGCGGACGTAAGCTCCTTACAGTACGACAGATTCAGGTGCGTCAAATTTGCTGCTTGTGGAATGGCCTGCAAGGCCGTGTTCCCAATCTGAGTCCTGCCAACGTCAAGATGCGTAATGTGAGGAAGACGTGGCAGAATTGTTTCGAAAACCCACGGCGAAAGTGTGTAGCAATGATGAAAGGAAACTCTGGTTATGAATAGAACCGGAGGCCAAGGTTCAATCACTATCCGATCGAAAGCCTTCTCAAACGGGATGCTGTTGCAACCGCAAAAATCCAGGGCCTGTAGGCTCGGCTGGTTAAAGAACAGTTCTCGCAAGACGTCAACATTTAACAAATCATCTATGCCCTCGTGAGCAAGGAACTCCAACAAGTACCTACATAATCGAAGGCACCGAAGGGTTGATAACGACGTTAACCCATGACCCTGGCAAGGCGAGTTGAAGTAGCTAAAGTTTAGACTTCGTATCATGGACGCCAGTCTGGGTTGTCGGCGAATGGCACGCAAATTCTCTTGAAACTCAAGGGGGTAGCGGATGGTGAATTGAACGTAGAGCCACCGGACACCGGCGGCGTACATGGAACGGCATGTGGAGAGAAAGGCTAAGAGGTCTCTATAACGTCCTCTGATCCTATGGAGTGGGTGTTGAGCGGTAAGAGATTTTGCAATCGCACCTTCAAGAGGTCAGCAACCGTCATCTTGATTGCGACGTACTTTGGGCAAGAATCATACTGAGGATTTCTGTGGGAAGGACGTCTAGGCGTGCATAGTGCCCCTGATGCACCGATTTCGTCTTTTCCATGATCCGATATCCCGCAGGAAGAGAACGGTGGATGCCGCAACAACATGCTGTCTATCAGCAACTCCAGCGATGGCAATCATGAGGCAGGAGCGAGCGAACCACGAGTACTTGTATAGTTTTGAGAGACATGGACGACTACAATGCATATCACGCACTTGCAAGGCATTTTTAAACACATGTGATATTGGCACTAAGGCGATTTATTGTGTTAATTCCCTCCTTTGGTGAAATGTTTTAGCTTTGTTATATGATCCGTATAGTGTCGTTCTTACTTCTTTTACAACGAAGGGTAGAACTTCTCCATATCTATGAGCCACTCCGGCACAAACGTAGGCTGATTGAGCTGCCCATCCCAAAACGAGACGTTCAATTTCTCATATCGTCGACGAGGTGGGTCAACATCGGAAGGTGGCCAGATGAGAGTTTCAAAAAGTTATTGATCCACATCCTAAGTCGAAGCCGGCCATATGTGACAATTGTGCCTGTACCTTGGAGAAACAATTCACCATGTCGCCGAAGGAGGATATATTCCATTTTGCACTCCTCGAACTGAATTGAAATTTGTGATCGAGGTATCCTGGTGTGGTCGTATGGAAACCATGTACCATGGAGTTTTGTGACATCTATATTGTGCGTTTCAAAAATCTTTTGTAGAACCAGTTGTTCGTCTTTGAGCGAACGTTGTGAGTTGTAGGTGCGCGGTAGTGGCGTGTGTTCTAATAAATAACTTGTAGGAAATATTGAATAAGAGAATAGTCGATCCGTAATAGAGTATGGAGGAGGGCTGTCTTCTTTATCCATGGTCCTTGAAGCTGTAAATGCATTGTATTAAAGATGTAAGATGTTGCGATTCGAACAAGACTTCGAGGGTAGAGTTGCTCTAAATCTATGCTCAATGATATCTACACCGAGGCGTTTTCCAGCACTAAGCCACACCTAACATATCCATCGCGGAGTTGTATGGGGCGGTAAACCCTGATCTTTGTTACAAGTTAGATGAGCTTCAAGGATGTACAGCCTTCCATATTGCTTGAATCTGCCTTGTTGTTACACTTCGCCACGATGTCCAGTCATACCTTGTTGAGGTCATGGACTTAATGGCTTGAATTCCCCACTGTTGGAGTGTTCAATCACATGAGTCTCAGGGGTGCCAGAGGCTGTACAGCAGCATTAGGCGGTGGGCCTGCATGGCATGCCTACTTACCTTCTAAGTTAGGATCAAGTCTGATAGCCGCTGGCCCATGTCTTCTTCTCACTGCTCACTGGCTATATTGTGTTTAGGAAGCTGTCAAGCCGTTTCAAGCCGGTGTGAAGAGTTGTAGCTGGCAGGCTTGTACGTAGCATATTTACGATTAGACTTTCTCCAAGCTCTCTGCCTAGCATCGCGAACACTATACAAACGAATACCAAGCTTCGAGAATGGCGACTTAAAAAAATCTTGGATGTTATGAAACACTGTTATGCATTATTTAGACTTTCTTTTAGTACACTCTAACTAATTAGCGAGGATATATAAAGACTATTGTCTATTCCTCATATCAATGTATCGATCTAGCCACTGCGGCTGGTTTAGGGTACCTCGAAGATGCACGGCTCAGCATCTCCGATCATAACCAAAGCTGATTGATACTCACTCCCGCAAAACCATATACCAGTTTCCTGCCATAATGCCGATAGCAGCCCAGATCAACGAGAGGCAAATGAATCCGCCATCACCGGTGACTTTAGAGCTGTCAGAGGAAAAGTTCAAGTTCTCAGCCATGACTGCACTGATTGTGAGGAAAATGCAAGGAAACATGCCAAAAAGAATAGCCAGGCTCAGAAAAATGAAATGGTAGGAATAAAATCGGTAATTACAGTGAGACAGGAAGCAGCTACATAGAGCTAAGCCCTCAAGCATAACTACAGCCAGTAGAAAGTGAAATGCCAAGGAAAGTAGACTGGTGATCGTTTGTATTTGCCTGTTCGTAGTATAAGAAGCGAGATCTGCTACTATCATGATGATTAGCTAACATAATTTCAAGGGCCTGGTGGCATAAAGTCTTACATTCAGGGCTAAATTCGACATAGAAAAAGTATGAATCTGATGACGGGCCGCTAAAATCCTCTCCGTTGACATCTAAACGTGCACCATGAAAGGCTGGCCGGCTTCCTATTTGAGGGTGAAATAATATCAACATAAATATGGTTAAGCTGACCAGGGGTGGAAGGCAAACTTTAAGGGTTCTTTTGACCTTCGGGTTAAATTTAAAATACCGAGATAGATTATTGCGATAGGGTTTTCGTGCGGACATGAACTGAGAGGAGAGGTGATAGGACACGTGAGCAGCTCTCAATAAGACCTCGTCCAACGGAAATGTTACAGTATTTAATCAACCAGGTAATTTCATTGGCGATGTGATGAGATATATTTAGCATGAGTTGAAAATAATTCAGTGGTGTTTAATAACGATGCGGCTAACACTCCCAGACATGCTCAGCCATAATTGCGGGCTAGAGTCCGGAACTGCTTCCTGAACTGGTTAGAAATAGGTTGGGTTTCAGATGATAAGGCTATTGATTTCCGCCTTGACATTCTATAATAAGTCGCAGGCCTCATTATAGAACCAAGAGTCCCTTTACCTTGAGCCCAAATAGCAAGCTTATGGAGAATGAATTACTTTTATGCCCAACCTCCCGACCGCACATCCTAGGTCACAACAGCTAATCTCAATAGCAAAAGGATTCCCAGCAACATTAAGTATCGCATAAGCCTAGAAACTACTCTAGTATTTTTCAACTGACACGATATATTATAGATGCTTATGATGATGGAATACATTGCCTGGCCCTTGAATTGGTTACGCAAGTTCAGAAGACGAAAGATTCTCCAAGAGCACATGATGTCTACAGATATTTGGCAGTGCACGTGCCCTCATCATCTAGAGGCAGCGAAGGATTGTGAATCATGGATGTAATGGAGTTCATCAAATATATAAATGTGAACATGTTCCCTGCTCATTTTGGATGCGCCATGGCTGTGAGGCTTTCCAGTCTGCATCATCTAGTGAGCGTAGTTAGAATGAAGATACTTGGACACTCACTCTCTACATACAGAGAGCATCATACATTTTATATTTTACTTCTTTTTTCATTTCATTTTATTTTGTTTATTCATTAATTTGGTTTTTTTTTTTTTTCTTTTTTTCCTGTACAGAAGAGCCAGCCGGGCGGCTTCCTATGCAGCTGAAGGAAAGGAGGTTGCTTGATGCTGTCGCTAATGCAATTTCAATCCAAGACTTGGCTTGCTCTCTTAAGAAGCTCAATGATGCTATCATGACCACCCATCAACGCATACCCCAGCGGCGATATGCCATGCTCATCTGTAGTACTCAAATTCACCCGCCTTGTGTCTAGGAGTCTCTTCACAACTGTTTCTCGGCCATTCATAGCGGCCCACAGTAGAGGCGTTCGACGCCAATAATCTACCAAATTCAAGTCCACCCCTCCTGTTTTAATGAGCAGCTCGACCACGGTATTCTTTCCAGCCAAAGCTGCCCATGACAATGCTGTATGTCCGAAATCACACTGTGCGTTCACATCTACCTTCCCTGTATCCAGCAGTATCCTCACAATGGCCTCATGACCACATATCGCGGCGTAAGATAATGGCGTCTTGCCCAACTGGTCTGCCAAGTCGAAATCTAGCTTTTCCATTTTGACTAGGAGCCTGACCATCGCATCATGGCCCATCTCGGCTGCAATTGACAAGGCCGTTCGTCCGTAACCATCCACAACATTTGGGTTCATATTTCTCATATGCGCAAATCGTTCGGCGAACTTGGTACAACCATGAGTTGCTGCGATATGGAATGGTGTCGGGAATTTCCCTTGTCCCCAGGCTATATTTCCCGAGCCTAGGAGGAGGTCGACGATATCATCGTGATGCATCTTCACCGCATATGATAGTGCCGTCTCCCCATTCGCGTCGGCCACACTCACATCCACCCCTCCTGTATCTAAAAGTCTTTTCAAGATGGTCTTGTAGCCCTTTTGGGCTGCGACTGATAGGGCCGTCTGCTGTAGAAAGTCTGCCAGATTTACATCCAGCTTTTCCATGGCTTCCAAATCTCGAAATCTGTCGGCAAAATCTGCCCGATTATGAACCATAGCAATATGATATGGAGTCGGGTACTTTCCTCTAGCCCAGACCACTAACCCCGAGCCTAGGAGAAGGTCGACGACACCATAATGATCCATCTTCACTGCATATGATAAGGCCGTCTCATAGAAAAGGTCGACCGCATTCACATCCACATCTCCTGTGTCCAGGAGCTTCTTCACGATCAGTCCGTGGCCAATCGCTGCAGCCAATATCAATGGGGTCCACATCCTTCGGCATGCCAGATTTAAATCCCGACCATCGATGCTGGTAAGAAAGCCAACGGCAACTGAGTGGCCTCTTTGAGCCGCGTACCAAAGTAGCGTTCGGCCGTACCTATCGACTGCGTTGACTTTCATTGACCCTTTCATGAGCTTGCCGATGGAATTACGTATCGTTACTCCACAATATAGCATAAGAGCCAGTTCGGGAACGTCTAGAAGTTCCAGAATCATGAGCCTCAGCTCTAACGGAAGATTCAGTAACTGGGACATTGTGCCGATGGTTCAGGTTGTTGTTATTCCTTAGTCAGTCGTTAGACTGTCCCAGCAAATTTCCTCGTGACGCGGTATCTGTAGCGGCTTTGCAAGATTGAGTACCTGAATGAAAAAGAATATTACAGTAAAATAAGACCAAGACAAAAATAAATAAAAAAAAAATCTGCCCCTCCACATCCAGAGAAATTTAAATAAAGAGGCATCCGAACCCAAATGATACAGTACCGTAGGTTAGAAAACTTGCAGCAACAGACAATTTACGTAGGGAACCAATGCTCGAAGTATAGGGTAGGAGATGTTGGCTGGAACGTGGGGTAGAAGTCTCATATAGCGATATGTGATTGAAAATTCCTGGCTCCCTCCCCTCCGATCCAGAGGTTTGTTAATTCCCTATTCGTGTTAGCTCACCGCTATCGCAAGGTTTTAATAAAACGGAAGAAAAGTCCCGAAGCTCTGGGGCTCTTTGTGGGGATCCCACCGTTTTGTTAATTCCTTTCTTGTATTAGTGCGCTGTTGGCGTGTAAGTGAGGGTCACGCTGTGGACCATGTTGCCTTCTCTCCGCCCCTTGCCCCTCAGCGCGAGATGGTTGTAATCAGATTGAATCACGCAGAGGTATGGTTTGAAGAAATGAGATATATAATCAAACGAAAGCCCAGGAGGTCAGATAGAAACAGAATGTCGCTCTTCATAGCCCATAATCACGTCTTTCACATCTTCCAGCCCGATGACTCTTCAATCAGCTTATATTGCTTATAAAAATGCACAAGCGGAAGTTGACTCATGGTTATTTCCTGCCAATAGTCGCTCATCACTAAAGACTATTGGGTGTTTGCCAAAGAAACACCTGAGCACTCGAAACCAAGTGGCGGCATATTGAAAGCACTTGCAGTTATAGTAGATGGGAGGCGCAAGGCGGCTAAATTTTATAGTCAGGACACTGACAGCTCCAGACGCCACCGTTTTGCGCTCCGAGTCTTCTCGTGGATGACTCTATTCTTCAAAAGCTCGCGTAACGCGAATGAAGAACGTCAATTTGAGAAGCTTGATGAAGAGCTGGCTCTCGCGTACGGAACTACAGCCTCGACAGGGGTGAAAACATGTTCCTCCAGCGCCTCTATCGTCCATTCGACACCCCCAACTACAGAAATTCCTTTCTCAGCCCTCAAAACAGTAACCGAGGGCACGTGCGATGTCATCACGAAAGATAAAAGAGACAGCAAGCCTGATCATACAACAGATGAGATATCCTTGGTACTTTTTCTCAAAGATCTCGGCGATCTCTTACAGAGCTTTGACGAAGCTGTGGCTGAAATGTGGAATGGCGAGAGAAATATCTGCAACTTTGGCACATGTGAGTAGTGGCTTCCAATGAGTTGAAGGATAAAGCTAACGACTGTAGATGCGACCTGTATTTACAAGTATATGAAGACTCTTATACAGCAGGCTATCGTACTAGAAGAAAGTTGGATGACAGGAGAGAACCCGATTCTTGCATCGGATCAATGCTCTAACAACCCCTTTCTTCAAAGACTTCGTGCTGTCCAGGGCTGGGCAAGCAGAGAAGAAGATAAAGAAATCTCGGAGATTGTTAAAAGGTTAGCTACAGCTTAAGATAGGGCAGTTGTATATAAATACTGACGCACAGCAGCTTTCGATTAACCCCTGCTTTCTTCGTTACACAGGAGTTCGATTCAAAGCTCGAAGCCTTCAGAAAGAAAAAGCGACATTCTGATCTGTTTAGTGTTGCCACGATTCTTGTCCTTATAATCAACTGCCAAAACCAGGCAGCTTCACCACCCGAACTTAAATACGCTAAACAAAAAGCATTAACTAACTTATCTTTACAAATCTTCGTGATTTCGTCTGCTAGATTGAAAAACCTCCAAAAAGCTTTGAGCCTACACCGCCACATTGAAGGTTATGGTGCGATAAACTTCAAGGAATTGAGGTCTCTCAAATCAGGGTTGGAGATTTTAACCTGGCTAGTTCGTCAACTGGATAAAGAAACGAACATGGTACTGGATTGCTGGTCACTTTGTTTCAAAGTAAGCGAAGTCATCAGTGCATTGCACCTCATTTCTTTAGAGTTATTCAAACTACCAACCTTGTCGACATTCTTTCACGGCTATATTCAATATAGATTTTCAGGAGGGGATCCGGTTTGGTTCTTGGAAGACTTTATTCAAACCTATAGCCGAATGATCTTCTCAAATGGAATACCCGACGATGACGAAGGGTTGGAAAGGTCGCAGGATGCCATGGTTTTTCGGAAGGTGATCGATAGGACCATCATCGACAGAAGACACGCAATAACCTCGGAGAAATCGCCGCTTACTATCCGACTTCATAAGGAGAACTTTCAACATATTCCTGGAAACCTTGAATCAGTCCGCAAGGAACTTGGTACAGACCCGATAGAGGAGTTTCTAGAGATTTTATCAGTCATATGCATGGAACTTCCCGTCATACCAAAGGAGGCCTCGAAGCTTTTTTCGAAGCCCCGTGAATGGTTAAGTATGATTGAGAGAATTGTTGAGAAGCTGGCTGTACAATACAACCGAGCCTCAATTGATGCATTCCGGTGTGTTTCAACTTGCTCCAAATGAAGCGAGTGCTGACGAATATGCAGGATTTACACTATTGATGAGAGAATCTCGACATTCAAATTAGAGCCTGGAGCTTGCAAACAAGTTGAAGTTAAAGGCTCGGTTGGTAGTGAAGGGATTGTTTTTGGACCAGAAAAGAGGGACACGGGCAAGATAATCATGGTTGTGAGCATACAGCATGCGAAATCATTCTATATGCCGAAGGTGGTTTGATGAGGAGGGACATAAACCCATTTCGCGGTAGGCTCAATGTATGAAAATGGTTAAAAATCAAGCATCATAGCAGTCTATATATTTGTCTAGGAATTCTGGCTGATAGCAGAGATTAAGACCTTCATTCTTCACCTAAGAATAAAACGGAATTACTTGGTGAACGACAAGTTGAAACATGTTATCATGGCCACCTATCACCACATGCACTCATGATGATATAAGTAGCATGTCTGCCGCATGTACATTCAACTTTCCCGTGCTAAGTGGTCTTCTCCTAATGTCCTCATAGCCATGCCTTGCCAACGGTGTCTTGCCTGCCCAGTCCGCCAATTTACGGCCGGCAGTTACCAGAAGCCCGATCACTGAATTATGACCTTTCTCTGCTGCCAATAGCAACCTAGTTCGCTCGTGGCTATTAACATATGTCGCGGTGATACCCAAAAGTGTGGGTGTACCGGTATTTCCATTTTTTAGTTTTTTAGTTTTTCGGTGCTCAAGAGATGGTCAAGAATATAATGGTGGTGCACGAACACCACGTACGACGGCGGCGGCTTGTAATTCAAGTCGAATCTATTCATAGGGAAATGAGGTAAGGTGAATAAATTCATTCCCAACGCTAGCCTAAAGACTTGAACTTCTACAACAGTAATTCCTTCAAACTATGCAGACAACGCTCAGGTTTAACTGTAACTCGTGACCCATTGGTAGAAATTGTGGCTTATCGCCTTTGTCTCTTCGACCTATTTCCGCATGGAGGATCTCTCGGAGCGTCATAAGGAGGATAACCATAAAAGCCTGGTTAACATTCACGACGCCCATAGAGGTGATCAGCTTCGCGGTGGCCAGCTTAATCTTGCGGCGGAGGACTTGTCCTGTGACTGTGATGGTGATAGAGTCTTGTAGAATGTATGGCCTGGTTTGTAATTCATCCACTTCTTCGCCTCTTCTACAGCTTGAAGTTGGTGAGCTACCAGAGCCAACCGGCATTTCAATAGTCTGGCAGTATTTTATGACGGTATTGCGCTTGAACTCGACGGGTATTAGGACCTATGAATGGCGAAGGGGTCAGCAAGCGAGCACAAGACAATCATAGTGCTCATGGAACCTGCCTTTTTCGTTGAACCGTCTTCAGGAGTAATGACCAGCTGTAAAACAAGGGAGGTGGTGAATCCTGTGGATGAATCAGTAGAAGACATAGTGGGCCAAAGAAGTAGAAAGATAGCAAGTAAAAGAACTGTTCTTCAGAAACCAATAATGGGCGAGTTTGATTTCTTGAAGAAAAGGAATTGAAGCTGAATCTTCCAGGTTTAGCGAGAATTTATAGCGTGAGAAACGAGATCATGTGCTGATCACGTTCTTGCTCCATTACAGCTTAACCCTACCTTAGCGGGCCTTCACATTTCATGATCCATGTGCTTATCTCAGGGGCTCGGCCGTGTCTTCGTCCTCACCTGGGGACCCTGGGACACACACGGGAGCTCCGCCTCTTCAGCAGTAAGTTGAGCTGAATCCTGCGCTGGGTAGGCAACGTTGTTTCCCACGACGTGATCTTGATAAAGTAGTAAGCTATAGTCCATACTGTTATCTAACTAACCACAAGACAGGTTGATGTACGTCTTAAGATAGAGCTTGCAAAATAAGGGATGAACTGTTCTATTGTAGGTGAAAACCCAATAGGATACCAAGTCTGATGCCTGAGACGTCGGCCAGGCTTTCTCCACTTTCCATAGCCAACCATCGCACCGGCCTTAAGGGGCCGAATCTCGGTTTCGATACTCAGCTAATCTCTCTCGGTACGGCCAACCCATCAAGCTTCAGTTTTGTAACGTATGATGATAAATAACAGACTGCATCTTGAGTTCTCGACCCTATTCGCATCAAACAAATACGGTCAACTGCAACCACAGTTCCGAGAGTCAAAGTCCTGCCGAGGTCTGCGCTCGGCGGAGTATAATAAACAACGCCTGCATAGTGTTACGACGCGACTTTCCTTAAGATATCTAAACAAATCAAGTTTTATAAGCATTCTATCCTACTGTGTACATACTATATTATGCCATGATAGTTCAATGAATCCATATCCCACGACCCCATGTGTGGGTCCGGAACAGGTATGCTGATAAATGAAGTCCTCAGCCACCTTTATTGGAGTACATGGCGAAGTCGCTTCCCCACCAATAGGAGACCTCGTCTCCCTTCGCCATGCATCCCCTGTTTCGATTGCAAAAGCCACCTCGATTTGTTCTGTTCCTACCATCACTCTCCTCAATTGTCTTGGAAACACAAATACCTACCAGCAAGTTATTCTTGCTCGGCTACCCGTCTTTTGTTCGATGTCTCAATGTCTTCAGATTGGATCAGGACCATCATCTAAGCATCACCGAGGGTTCCCTTCCTCGCCCACCGAAATTTCCAGCCAAGCTGATTACTATGCCTTACTCGCGTGCTGGTGACAGCTTCCTTATCGAAGCAGATGGACCGCACCATCCGGCAGTCAATACTCGCGATGCCGCCAAGATGATCGCGAGTAGTCGACAGGAGATCATTGCGAATGAGCTCTCGCGGCTGACTAACGAGCAATACCTCGAGGACATCATGCAACACATGCGCTACATGGAGGTCCGCTAGGGTGACCCATTTATTTGAGCATATAGTTTGCCATGTACTGACAAAAACACAGGATGAAACTTTACCTGATGCCAACCTTATCGACATGCAACCGGAGATCCAGTGGCTTATGAGGCCTTACCTTATCGACTTTCTCATCGAAGCACATGCTGCCTTCGTTCTCTTACCAGAGACGTTGTTTCTTACAGTCAACCTCCTGGACCGATACTGCTCCAGGCGGATCGTGTATAAGAAGAATTACCAGCTTTTAGGATGTGCGACGCTCCTCATAGCCGCTAAATACGGAGACAATAAAGATCAGGTGCCCCGGGTCCATGAGCTCAATTACATATGCGACGGATTCTACGAGCCTGGCATGTTCACTCAGATGGAGATGCATGCCCTCAACGTCCTTGAATGGACCATCGGTCACCCAACCGTCGACTTCTTCTCGCAGCTTATGATCATAGAAGATGGTGATGACCAAGAGGTGGAACACATGTCTGCGTATCTTTGCGAGATTTCACTCTACCACCGAGACTTCGTTTCGAGCAAGCCTTCCATGCTAGCGAGGTCCACTCTGGCCCTGACCAGAATCATCCTTGGTCGAATCGAGATCAACGATAGGGTGTGGGATCATGCTGAGAATACCATTCTACTGACGCTGTTTCAATATCTCAGTCAGCCGTCACCGATTTTGCGTCAGAAATATTCAACGCCTCAACTGTCCGAATCCTCTCAGAAGCTGGCTGATTTCATGGCGGCTAATCCACTCCCACCCAACACAGCGCCTCACTACTCCACTCAACCCCAAGGAGCAGAGAGCTTTCATAGCTATCCAACTCCCCGATTACTCCTGATGGCGCCTCTCCCAGGAGCCATGCAGCTAATGGCCAGTCATCTTTCCCACTTCAATTCACTGTTGGCCCTGCACCACATCAAATTCACTGTCCCACAGACGGACATTCTAAAATCCAGCATCCGGGATGCATGAATCCCCATCATAGCTTGGGCCAATGAAGGGTGGGTGGTGCCTATGGGAAGAAAAGAGTCGCAGTAATAAGTTTCTTATATGAATTCTCCATGTGCAGCCTCATAGCCACCATTTTTGCGCATTCCAGTCCATGTCGAGGTGCCGGGTTCTAGCGTGGTTTGCAAGCCATTATCGCTTGCTAGGTCGATAGCTCATTGAATCATTCGGAGGGCCTGTTATGTTCTTCATAGAGGAGACTTGTACATTTTGATATAGCGTTTGGGAGAAGCTGCATCTACAGATAGAAAATTCATGCCGTATGTCAACACAATACTCTTTGGATTCTTTTGCCTTGTCCCACGTAAATCCTCCTAAATCCGCTCTTCTAATCCACTAAATCCCTCTTTGAAATTCTCAAAGTCTTCTCTGCATTGCGTCGAATTCACAGAGGACCCTGCTCAAACCATTTGCGTTATTGAACTTGGTATTGTAAATTTGATGATAGCAAGCCACATGTCTCGATTGGAACAAGTCGTGCTGCCGCCAATGTACTTCCAACCATAGGATCAATGCTAGGGTTCAGGTTTCGATTGGAATATCCTCGCTACATCCATCCGTATATTTCAGGTCCTTGAATATTTGAGAAGCGTCATCGACTGTAATGGTTTGCTCTTCCTAGCTATCCACAATAGAGGATAATTCCATGCGCGACAGATGTCTGCGGTATCCCAAATGGGATTCCATCATCACTGCAATTTCTGAACGATGCAGAAGATATCTAGCGAGGAACCATAAGTTGGGACGCATCGCTTCGTTCCATGCTGGGTTCCGTTTCAAAAGTTTTTCCTCTCGATCCGGGCCAATTGCTTCACAGTGCACTGCCTTGTTGGCATCGTTCCACTCGAATGTTGGTTCGATTCTCTTCTCAGGCCATTCCTGGTGTAGATACTCCACTGCCTTGGTTGCAAATTCCTTCAATTTGTCTAGATGGACACTATCGGGCAAGACCCAATGATCATCTGGAGTGGCTGCTGTCATTTTGAGGGTTCGGGTGGGCAGATTGGATACGAACGATGTTCATGGGGTGGTGGTCGGGTCGTAAATATTGTCAGAGCTTGTTCTACTATGCGTAGAACTCTTTGGTATTAAAGTTGCAATGGCGATTAGTCACAGTCTAAGGGGGTGCAAATTAATCGTCCTCATGTCCGTTAGTGTGGCGAAGCTTCAGAGTGGATAAACCCTGAGTTTTAGTATGCATGTTATATACTCGATTCAGGTCCATGGGCTTCCTCCTTGCAATTCGGGATAGTAAAGATCAAGTTCCACAGCCTTGACAATCAATAAGCCCGTGGCATATACTTCAACTTTACAGATTTAACCAGACATACCTATGAAAGACTATCCCTCACAGCATCTCACCAACATAATCTGACTCAGGCGTAGCATCTGGACCTCTTTCTACAGCTAGATCAAGAGATCTTCAGGGGGAAGTGACGATAGTTAACCCTAGCAACAGGGAGCAGCACATCGTCTCGTATCCAGCGAGGCTTAGTAGTAGCTGGTGGCTCCACAACAAGAAGGTGCCTTGGCTGGTATCCATAACCTCTAGACAAGCTCGGCTCCTTTTCAGGTGGAGGATTGTACCGTACTAGGTGTTAGGTTCCGCCGTAGAAGAAGATCATAAGTCGATAGCGTTACCGATGTGGATGTCTGCGAGTGGGATTGAGGAACACCATCGTCAACGCAGACCTATCGCCCATTCTGTCAGACAGATAGACTAGCTCCTTCAAACAAGACCAGCAGGGTAGGAATGGCAAGCGATAAGCCCACGGGTACCGGTGCAAATTTGGCAGACAAGGCAGAACTGTGGCATAAGGGTGGTTGTGGACCCGAGACCGGGTACCGTCAGCAGTGGGAATAACATAAATACCGCTCACTTGACCTATGCTCACGACTCACATTCTTTCCGGAACAACCATATCACAAGACCATCGCCGGGAAGATTGCATCTATACATAAATGCCATGGACAACCCTTATACCGTCGGTTTGATCTGCACAGATGCAAAAATCCTAGCCTACATGGCGGAAGCCCTTGATGAGGAGCACGAATTCACAAACTATAGGCAACTACCTGGCGACTCGAATATATATACCTTCGGCTGCATGGGTACACGCAACGTCTTATTGACTTGCCCATCTCGGAGCGGCACGGCGGATATGGTACATACAATGACAGCCATGTTGGAAAATTTTAAAGACATCGAAGTAGCCATACTCGTCACGGTAGGAGGCAGCGCAACCGATGACAAAGGCGTTCGCATTGGAGATGTCGTTCTAGCCAACGGTGTTGTCGAGCTGAACTTCAACCCTTTAGGCATCGGCAATAAAACGAATTTCGAAGAAAGTAGCTGCGCAGAGCTAAAGGCACTCAATAAAAAGACAATCAATGACGACGTGGATGAGCTTTCAGAGAAAACTAAACAATGGTCCTCCCGCTATGTTCGTCCTAGGTCAAGCAATTTGTGTCGAACGGTATCCAAATCTCTGTGCCGTGACGAATGCAAAGCCATCACCATGCACTGCGGCCTTGTTGCCTCGATCGGCAAAAATATACAGATTAACCGCGAGATGCAAAAGCGTTGCAACTGCTGGAGCCGGGTTTGCTGTTTTTCGACGACCACAGTTCAGGATTGTCAGGGATTAGACGTAAGGGCCTCGTGGTGCTGTCAATGATGGGGATTGCACACTATTGTGACGAAAATAGAGCATCCGACGAGAGGTTATGGCGCGAGAACGCTGCAATGGCGGTAGCCGCGGGCGCCCGGCGAGTTGTAATGGAACTGACAGTGTGAGCGCTCAGGCTCAAGCTGGAGCTCGCACATAAAGCATAAAACCATGTTGAGACAATCATCACAGAGATAGATACAATGGTTCTTCAATCTGTAATTGAGAAGACGACTAGCTATCCGATAGATTCTGCCTAAGATGCTTTGAGTTCCTCGAAGTCTAATGCGACACAAGATACAAGCATGACCTTGCCTATGGTGACCTCTCATTATTAACGTCACTTCCACAGTGTCACCGGAACCCTTGATATCATATGACTGAGCGGTGTTGCGGATGTAACTTAAACAGCAACGGGCGTGGGTTGCACAATCAAATCTCCATCACGGTAGGAGACAGTGCACCCATTTTTAGGCATGTTTGCACCAAAGATCTCGTCCTGGCCTAAGGTTTTGTTCAGGCGGGCTTCAACCCTTTGAATGTGCACCAGAGAATGATGTTCGGCAAGAGAACATACAGGGTTACAGGCATGGACCATCAGGATGGTATAGAAGAATGAGGATGAAAAATCGCAGAGAGACAACGAATAAAGGGATCGTTCGGATTTCTAGCCTGGGCTATGGATCCTGAATATTAAAGCCTAAGCCATCATTACAGGTAGGCAGTGGCTTAGCCGTGGCTATGCCACCCCCTCCTTTGACCGTGCATCCAGGGAGGACCAGTTTCCAGCAAACTGTAAACTCCCACTTCCCTCAAAATAAACTATGTCAGCCGAGCTTCTGCCAACATGCCAAAAAGACGGCGCAGTTTCAAACTTGGTCGCCTGCCCTCAGTCGTAGCACGGGAGGCCATGGAAACGGCCTTACACGACGTTCAAAATACGATTTCGACCTCAGGGCCCCACGACGTGCCGCTTGTCAGGTTGTACGGAGAGCCTGCCTCGACATTGAAAATATCCTAGCGGCTAAGGGTCTCTTACGCAACATGAGACGCCTTGGTCGTGTTCTTGCCGTCTTTGAACACTACCACAGAGCTATAGGGGTGCTCTGCAACGGAGCCGAGTACCTCTTCTGAAGTTAGTCGTCCCTCAGCGTCATCCTCCAGGTAGAACTGCCACAGCACACGATTACAGTGGACTGATAATATTAGATGGTATCCGACAGCATGAAGGCCTTCGAGACAGTCATGACGTATTACACTAAAATGGTGGACGCTCTTGCCCGGTTTCAGGTGTTACAAACCACGTTTCTCGAAGATCATAGATTCCAGGAGCTCCTTGCTGCCTTCTATTCGGATATTCTGCACTTTCATGGGTTGGCGCACACATTTTGCCTGCGAAGCAGTAGGTCGCCCCGCATTCCACGGAGTTCATCTGTATTCCGTTTTAGTGTAGTCTCCTACAGCAGGAACCATTATATAAGATACGCCTAATCCTAGAAACCTTTGCTAATCTCATAGGCTGGGAGGTCTTCTCCTGACGACATGCGGTCGGTTTGAGAGACGGTTCGGCAACATCATCGAAAACATCGAACGTCATGTAGAACTCACTGACGAAGAGGGCAACGTGATCGCCAATCCAGAGATTCAAGATAACCTGAAGCAGCTTCTTGCCCGGCAAAAATAGTCGCTGACACAGATCGAAGCTGACGAGAAACAGGAATCGACGAGGCAGTACGCCGACGTCTTATCCCGCCTCCAGATCAACGAGCGAGACCAAGTGGCTATCTTCGATACACTGGCAGAATCTCTTCAATATGAAGAGACTTGTAGCAGGGGACTGCATCAGGACGAACTCAGCTCATGGCTGGATGCAAAGGGCCATGTCTCCTTGGCTTGGCTCCAAGGTGCTGCTGGTACTGGCAAGTCTATGCTATCTGCGCATTTTATTAACTTCCTTCAATCGAGTGGACTGCATATCCTTTACCAAAGAGCACAATCAGGTCCTACGGTCTATGGTCCGGCAGCTGCTACAAATCAGCGAAGAGGCAACTGCATATGCTCAGGAGAGGAAAACGCCGTCCATCTTGGACATCGAGCGGCTCATAGCCGACCTCTTCGCCATAGTTTCCGAAACTTCTTCCAATGCCAACCTCATCTGAATTATCGGGGATGGTGTTGACGAATGTGATGTTGAATAGTTACCCTGACTGTTGGACGTCTTGTTGGAGCGGAAAAGGATATGCAACAGGGTTCCTATAGCGTCTAGGCCTATCCCATGCAAGA
Organism: Albifimbria verrucaria; assembly: GCA_020081605.1. Lineage (NCBI taxonomy): Eukaryota > Fungi > Ascomycota > Sordariomycetes > Hypocreales > Stachybotryaceae > Albifimbria > Albifimbria verrucaria. Next base: position 87,430 of record JAHREC010000012.1, on the reverse strand, counting down.
TGCTCTTCACTAGCCGCTTCCATCCGCAATTTGAAAGAGGTTTTGGCAAAATGCGGATCATCTCGCTCAGTGCAGATGAAATTAGGGTAAAAAATTCGCGCAACCAGACGAGCTTACGTTGTGTGCAGGCTGCAATCGTCGAGGAGCCTTAATCGATTGTGTAAGCTAAACATTGGATCAAAAGTCTTACAGGACATGGCTATCGACATTACTGATAAAGCAGATGGTAAGTAATTCCCTTGAAGGCAAGCATGTCTAACGAACTTAGGCATATTTCTGTACGCCCGGTTGATCCTCGACTACCTTGGCTCACAGCTGTTAAAGGACAAATAAGAGCCAAGGCAGAAATTGTCTCTGCTGCCAGGGACGCTTTGAGGATTCCCGCGAGCGGGTCAAAAGCATATTTCGCTGGAACGCCTTCTGCAAGCGTCCGCTACGGGGAGCGAACTTCTCTCTGCTATCAGCTCTACCTTGGGTAGAGCGGACATTTACGCTCTGGTGCGAGATGACTTCCTCGAGGAGTGTGCCAATCGGCGAAGACCCGACACGATCGGACCACCTCCTTCATACACAGATCAGTCAAAGAGTATGCTGATAGACACCGCTGACACCACTTCTAACAAATATACAAGTTTCTCACCACTCCAGGCTCTGGCTTCACGATAACAGAACATGAAGCAGCTACGGAACAAGCAGCGGCAACTCTAAGCTGCCATATCTCAGCATCAAAGCACTTACTACCTCATACATCCCCCACGAGACACGGCTTCGCGTTATCCAAGATCTCTACGGCTTAGTGATATACTCTTCGCAGTACTGGGTTGAGTATATCCTAACGATGACGAGTCTATCTGTTGACGCAGTCAGGCATCACGAAGCTCTCTTCCTTGTTCAACAGCGAATCTCAAGACCGAGTGGAGTATAGCAATTAGGGAGGATGACAACATACCATCTGTTTGCAACAGTGGGCTCGATATGCTTTTCAAAGTTCCTGCAATCCGCCAGCATGTCCGGCATGCCCTGAGCAGCAGATCTCAGCAAGGGCAGGAAGCAAGCATATGCAGGAGCAACGGTATACATCATTCGTGACTCTGCGGAGGCCCAACTAACAATCTGTATAGGAACCGCTGATCACTTAAGTTCCCGAAGAAGAGAGCTGATACTGTTTCGAGGATTTTGGAGGCCTAACAAGAAATGGTGCGGTGGCTGCTCCATCGGAGGGCCTACCACAATGTGCTGGCCAAAGACCTGGAGGCTTTCAAGGCCAAGTTCCGGGACTCGGTATTTACCTGCCATCTTCGTTCCTACCCCAGGGCCACAGACGGGTTCGACAGTGAACAGTTGCTCTGCGAGCATAAGTGGGCACATCCAAACCGTCCGCGGTGTGGCTTCTCTAACTGCCACTATCCACCGTTTACCACTAATCAAGCGCTTGAGGATCACTTGGAGCAGTGCCATTCTTCTCCCGAAAAATCCGTCCCTTGCCAAAGATAATACAATGAAATGGCGATAGTGTTGGATTGGCAGCAGTGAATGGCCAAAACGCCAGCTCTATCAACCACAAGAACGAATCCGCAAGCGAATCGGTGCCGGAACACGAAAGCAAGACGCCAGCTCTGCAGATGCGATAGATATCACAGCTGCGAGTGCTTCGGTCCGCGAAGCCTAATGCTGATCCTGACCACACTCGGGAAGATATGACCATCAATGATTTAGCCACGATGTAAAAAGTCAGCCGATGACTGAACCTACATCTTCAATCCTCGCGTTTTGTGTGGGCTTGGTTTATACTTTCATTCTGGATAGCGTTTTGTGTCATGCAAAGTTCAGCAGATATGGCCGTCGCCTTGCCAGTGGATGCCAACTTAAAGCACAAAAGTGGCTGAGCTGCGACAGGAAGTAGTCCATCTAGTTGCAGGGATGGCATACATTTCCTATGCTGTAGATCACACCAATTCTTCTCTTCTAGGCACTTGTCCGATTTTATCCACAACAAGCACTTAGATCAAGCTATACGTAAAGTAATTTCTGAACCTTTCACCGCCCAAATCGCTAGGCAGAGACTTTTGGCGATACACCAATGGAAGATGAAAGGCAATGAAACCAACAGCAGGCCGGGCCCTGATTCTGACGATGATCTTATACCAGGCCCACCTTTCCCCATCCCCACCACGAAAAAAATGGATGAGATTCATCACCTAGGTGGCCCGCATAAAGTTGTGACGCAAGTGCTTCAACCCAAAGATCTTGTCAACCTGTCGTCTGATACCCCAACGGCATACTTCGTTATAACTGCAACTAATCGCTCTTTCTCAATGTTCTACAGTATTGATTTCAAGTCTGAAAACTGACTGCTCCTAAGATTCATCCAAGGTATTCTGTTAGTAACCATAATTTTTCACAGGATTACGCATCATTTTATGATATTCAAGCCGATATAGATGGCAATTTTTAGGTAGACAGCGCTACAACAACAATGTTTTCATTAGATCATAGTTAATGGTACTACGGACGAATCTCAATACATGAGAGAGGAGTTTATCGATGGTGTCTCCACGAGATTAACTTAGCTTAGTTGTTCGTGACAATAAATAGGCAACCACCTTTGAATGTTGAGTACATCGCCAATAAATCACATTCCCACAGATACGGAGCGAATCTTCAGAATGCTCTCCATCTCCTTGTTCTCTTATCAACGTGTTAAAACACTTCATGCCGCTGTGCCTTCACGCGGTACTTCAACCTGGTGCGTCAGCATCAGCTTAAGCCATCCTGTGATTCTTGACGAAGGTGCTCGAGGATGAGTGCATATAAGTCCACGGTTTCATCGTCGAACAATGCGCAGTCATTGATTTTAAGCTCTTGCAGGATTTTTCCCGTGATTTTGCCCTTTGCAACTTGACTTCCCCATTCTTTAATTTTCTCTATTGTTGGTAAGCTTATGCTTCTCGTCACTGCATTCGAACCCCGATGCTGTGGTTCCTGATTTCGGCAAGAACTAAGATAAAATAAGAAGCCTATTATATTCTCGTGCCTTTGGAGTTGGCCCAGCAGATGCTCTTAGGAATGCCTTCTGGTTCGTTTCATTAAGTGCCTGCAAAGTCTGCTGCAAGTACTTAATTTGAACCTGATTCTCTATGAGGAAGTTAACAAGCGATCTCTTGTCTCCTTCCGTTATGAAGATTTATTTTGCATTGTGTATTCAAGGGCATCCTGCCATATAAGTGTATGTCAAGTTGGTCTCATGAATAAATTCGCGAAATCTGTGTCTATTAATAGCTCCATGCATCTAGCGCAGCCTATATCAAACATCGAATTCGCCAATTATGATAAATATTAAAGACTATACCTAGCCATGGAATTGGAGTTATATCGTATTAAGGTGACACTGAACATGGAAGCGAGCAACTATACATGTGATCATGAACTCGCGGAAGGCTTTGGAATTCCAAAACGTTATATAGTCGATAACCACACAATAGCAAACTCTGAAAATGAGCAGCTTACTAGTTGAATTTGCGTAAATGACAGAACCTAGTTACTGGGGGCTCGACGACGCCGGAAATGTCACCGAAATTAACCTTAACGTTGATATGCGTCGCACTCCTTGGCGAGACAAAAACAGAAGGAAAAAAGAAAAGAAGCAAAGGAACCAGTTTGCAGCCGCTGCGATCTGCGACGAAATCCAGCCGAACAAGGCTCGCAATAAGCCTATTGGTCAGTAACACACGTCTTGATACGTCTTGGAGGGATATCATGTGGTTGGCATCATTGATACTATATCGATTATCCTTCAATCGAGGTAGCTCTCAATGTAAATTGCTCTTCAAAACAATTTGCGAGTTTCTATCGTCGTTAAAATTTCAGGAAATAATGAAGTAACCTATTTGAGGTTACAATTCTGAAGGTTTAACGTTTTTGTTATCAAGTGAAAAACTCCGTACTAGTTCATAGTCTCAGTCTGGTGACTGGTGTATTTACTTCGTAAATTCTGCCTTGCCTAAAGCGAGGCTTGGCAGCTTACAATGTCTGCCTGGCTCCAACTGGGGGTATGTCTTCAGCAAGACCGTCAAGCAGCCAGGTTGCGAAACAGTAAGGACAAACATATCCCTTGTCCGTGGGCATCTCTAAAGGTAATTTCAGCAACTATGTGGCAGTGCTGCGTGTTTCGCCCTGGCATCTTTCTTTTATCTTCACATCATATTCATCGCGTTATGGACTTGGATTCCTTTGAAGCTCGCCCAAAGGAGACTGGCGGTAGCTGGGCAAGTTGTATGATCGGTTCCCATTATCGTCGCATTCACTATGATACTCTGGTGTTTGTTCGCGTGTTTCTAGCGTAAGCCGGCAACTCCTAACCCTGTCCAGAAGCTTAGAATAAATTCAAAGCTCGTTTTACCAGGAAGCGCAGACGTCCTACTGCAGCCGTCATGTTCGTTGAACTTACACACATAAGCTAGGGGTGACAAATATAGGACTACAGAGCCGTTCATTGTTCCAAGCACCCAGATAGAGCTACTCGCAGACTCAAGTGGAGGATTTGGCCAGCTGTGCGTTCTGTCGCTGTTAGCTCTGCTCGGACCATCTTGTTAAGAGTACTTCCAGACACAGATGCATCCTATCGAGTGTGTTAATCTGGAGTATCTGCATACGCGTCGATTCCTACATAGAGATAAACCTGGACAGTAAAGAAAGACCAAAGCTTAAAGGCCTATTTATAAGATTGGAGGCAAACTTCTACAACTTCTAAGCGGCAGTCCAAGAACCGCAGACGCCAAATTTACTAGTGTCGACGAGTCCGCGATGATCGAGCGGATTTACTTGTTTGATTGACTAGACTGCTTTCATGACCTTTTGTGCAAGACGCAAGATCATTTTGAGCTATTGATTCTATATCATGCATGTCTTGTTGATTCTTTTCTCTGTATTGATAACCAGAAGCTTCAGTACCATCCCAGCGTGATGCTTTCGTACAGTAAATCAGTATACCGCTCTGTCCTTCAGCCCTTCTAACCAATCTCAACTATTTTCTTTACGCAGTTGGGCCTCACTGATCTGCCTCTAGTTTCGTCTGCTGGACCGCCTGCAATACCTCTTGGATGCTTGCTTTCTGGTTTAGTAAGTTTTCCAGGATGTCAACTTTCGCATAGTGTATGGCTAAGGCATGCATCGTCGACTCAGTAAGCGTCTGAATCTTGGACTTTTCGTCGCTCGTGATAGATGTGAGCTTCATCTTCTCCATAAGCTGACCCGTCAACTCATTGATGCGGTCGATTAACTTAGAAACATCTTGCCCTGGTCCCTGCTGTTCAAGCTCAGCTTTCGTTGTTTCCAACAGCGACATCAGTTGATGAAGATCAAAGGGCTCCTCGTCAATGGGTATTTGGGTCATTTTGAATGAGCTTCGAGATGAGGATGGGTATGTATATACGGTGTGTGAATTTGTTGCAGGAATGTTTCTTTCTGTGAACCCTGCATTAGCAGGCTAGCATCGCTTGATGTAGGTAACTGACTTCGTCATATGAGGATGCCTTAGGCTCAATCTTCGGCAGAATCAACCATAAAATGAAACCTTGACCAATCATAGCCAAAGAGTTCCACATATGTTACGGAACCGCTGGAAGCGGGAAGCCGACCATTGGCATGAATTGTGGTTGCCCCTGAATTTATAACATTAAGCGAAGCCCAAAGTCTGTCAGAAAATTGTAGATGAATACAGCAGGATGACTCAAGATGCAACAGAAACCCCAAAGTTTCATCGAAATCATGAAGATAAAAGACCTCTAGCAGATGAGAGAGCAGCGACGAGCGACAACTTAGAAATCTGCAGAGTTGGACAGGCTTTCTTGGACAAACAGAAAGTGCCTCAGCCTTTAAGAAGGCTATGGTAAATCATCACGACGACCAACTCGGACCCATTCTTCCTAGCCAAAACGTTTTCAAGATCGGGGTTGCAACTGTAATCACAGCCATCAAATGGTAGTGTTTACAGTATCACGCCATTTTGGATGTACTGCAAACCAGCACGAAGCAGACAATCCCACTAGGTTATGACCATGCTACCACTAAACTAAACTGTTAGAGAGCGCGTCCTCCATGCGTGACAACCGAAGGTCCAGGTCGTCATCGTTACAGCGACCAGATGCCACTATAAGCGACGACAATAATTCACCACTTGCCCGTTGCAAAGTTTGAGAATTTGGACTACGAATCCACTCTTCCATGGAGGAACATGGGGAAACCCATTTCCATGCCATTGGAGCAAGACAGTCCGTAGATGCCTGATAGCATTCCTAGCTGCGCCCGGCCGTCTCCCAAGCACGGGTGGTGAGACAACGCCGATCCGGTGCCACAACATAGAACTGCGACATGCTATCGCCAAGAGGCTGTTGGCGTGCAGAGCCGGTAAAGCGCGATTGCATAACAGACCGAGCCCCCAAGAACCCGAACGTGGGTCGAAAAGAGTGCAAGCCCAACTAATGCTCCTTCTTCCACAATCAGCGAATGGCCGCAAATGAACCTCAGGCCCACCAATCAACCCATGACTGTCACTTCGGGACTAGGCTCCAGCTTAGCCTTCCTGACTACTTGATCAGTATCCGAACGAATCGAACTAAGCTCCTCTGGAAACATGCCTGGAATGGCAACAGCCGCCTCGCCCATCCAGTCCGTCGACTGAACGCACGCTCCAATCTGGAGTAGCAAGTGGGCATCGGGTCCGCTCCCGATCGGTTCTGCACGACAAAGCAGCGATGTTGCAAGCATTCGACGTGGTTCTAAGCAATTTGTAGGACCTTCACTCATTAGTATCACTCTATGAGGCAATGGCAAATCCAGTACAAAGTCCCGACGCAACAGGAATGGCGAGTCCTGGTAAGAAGCTTCAGCACAGACGATTTTCGTTTGGATTGGTACCCAATCAGGACCATCTAGGATAATCCGTTAGTCTATGTAGGTCAATTGGTGACGATGGGTTACCTGTAGCAGTGGGAGGTCTTCGTTAACGTTAAAGCCATCCTGCTGGTCAAGCACACGAAAATACCACAAACGTTCTTGTAAAGCGATCTAGCATATGAAGTACATCCCATAGAGTGGGAGTGTTCACCTACAAAGCCCAAATTCATGAAGGAATTCAATTATAACTTCTCAAAAGATGTTTCAAGCTGCGATGTAGACCTTGAAGAGGGAAAGAAATTCCCCAAGGAGGTGCAAGGTTTCACCACAAGCACTTTCATCTATTATATCGAACCCACTGGAGAGAAGCGTTTTCTCCTACTGCAGCGAAGCAAGCTTGACTCGTGGCCAGGGAAATGGGAACCTCCAGGGGCAGCATTAAGAACGAAGAGAGTATTCTACATGGTGCTGCCAGGGAGCTATTTGAGGAGACCGGTCTGAAGAATCCGTACTTTGAAAGTGCCATCTCGAAAAACCCACTATAGGAGACGTCTTTTTCACTGAAGGTGGGAAAGCATATGCACGTATATCCTTTTTGGTACGGATAGCGAATGGAGATCAAATCAAGCTGAATCCAAATGAGCACCAGAGCTCCACGTGGGTCACTAAGGACACATGGATCATCGAGAATGAGAATGGAGAAGAAGGATTGCGAATGATTACGGACGAGGTCCAAGAGAAGATGGAGCAACTACTTAATCTTGGCCAGCAGATTATCATGTACTTTTGAGAAAGGTTCCAGGAGGGACTGTTGGCTTAATTAGCAATTTACGCGTAAACAGGAGGATGTATTTTTTTTTTTTTTAGGAAATGAAGCAGCGATGCTGCCATATGTAATCAAGTCGCCAAACACAATTCGGTGCACCATTACTGCTACTGCCTGCGCAATGGAGGCCCCTGTTCAAAAGCAATGTTACCTAGGAAGTGAAAATCTTTATAATCGAGTTGCACCTTCGTCAAAAATATCGGTTTAAGGGTAAACTGCATGCATTATGCATGTCGATGTAAGGGTAACATTACCGGATTGAAGAGCGCGTATTTGATCCTGCTTTACCCTATGGGCAGTTGGAAGGAGTGTCATTCGAGAAATCAGACGTGTCCCCAAGCGAGGGTTTGTATTGTGTGGGGCTTTCGATTGAATATTGGTCGGTTAATGTTGTCGGCGCAACAGTCCCCAACGCCCGGAAATACATGCCACCATATTCTTTTTATTAGGCCTTAGTCACAAGAACAAACGATATCAAGGCTCCCGCAGCTTTCCCTTTAGATGTTCGCGAACGGGGCAGATATTCCCGACACTCACAGCGTCAAGTTGCCGCGGCGCGGTAATCTCGTAACATTCATTAGTTTCCTATCGTCTCCACCTTTGCGTTCATAAGACACACCCGTAAGACACATATCAGCGGATGTAGCCGGTACTGGAGAGCCAATAATGGGCTGAAAAGTCTTCCAAACTATGACCAAACTGATTCTCAGTAGCAATGGCTACATTTCTTTGCCAATTTGCAGCCGATATTTATATTATGTATTACACGGTGAACTTGAACCAAATCCTTTTAGAGTCAATCCATACAGCCCCTATAAGTGCTTCAACCGTAGAAGCTCCTGTGATCCGAGAGACTTGTCCTTTTTGGCAGGGAGACGTCTTTATGAAAGGCGAGAGTCTTTGTCTGAGCTGGACCCTGAACAGATTATCATTCGACAGCTCGGCAGAACAAAATTGTTGGCACTCTGCTGCGAGAGAGTTAACATTGATTGTAGCGACACGGTAAGGGTAGGTTTACATGTGCTCGCTCCGCCTCTGACCGCATCGTCGACAACAATCAGCCGCAACAAAGCATCTCCTATCAAAGCCAAAGCTTTATTGCCGTGTCCTCGCGTGTTCCTGCCTGCCTTTGAGCAGTCTTGCCCGGGAGCTGTCAGGGCCTCGTCTAGAAGCGCTGTGTCTTGAAATTTATACTGCAATATGTGTTGTACCTTATGCCTAGCATCCATATTAGTGATTTGAGAGGCGCGATCTGGTTTCTGATAGAGTAATTGGGCCTATAAATGACAGATTGCTCTCGTGGACAGGTCGTGTATAAGATCGTAATGCGCCTTGCTATCCTCAAAGATGCGATGATACTTTATAATTTTTGAGACGTCATAGTGCGCATGTGTGTCATCCATTTCCTTGATAGACTTTCGGTCAACCGACGAAGTCAATCAGGATGAATATTCTAGATGGTTCTTTTGAACTTGACGCTAAGACATCTCAGACGTGCATCCGCTAGGACCTGCAATCAAGATTAAGAGCTACGGTGTTGTGGAAGCCTAACAAGGAAGGTGAATCTAGCTATGTTCATCTGGCACAATTTATATTTAATTATTGTATTCGCATGTAATCCTGCATTGTCCAAAAGCCAAACTCAATGCAGTTCTTCCAGGGTACTTACGAATATGTCGAAACGAGGAACGTGGGCCTCCACTACATTACACATGGTAGGACTTGATGTCATAACGCGGAAGTCAATCAAATAGTCGATTCACGTGAGGCGAAACAAAAGCATTCCCAAAGGTGGGGAAGACCACCACTATAATTGTTAAGGCCTAGCTGATCGTTAGCTGTGTTTGAACCATTGCAAGCATCTCCACTAGTCCTGAGGTATTGTAACAATTTTGGTTTGTCGATTGCACGAGCGACCCGATCGAAGAGCTGTGAAAGTAATACATGTCTGAATCGGCATTGATTTGGCTCGTCATCGAGATAATTGGCACCTCCAGGAAACATCTATTTGTGAGGATGTCCATCATTATGGTGGCTACAATTTCAACTTTGTCCAGCAATATGACCCATAACGCCTTGCTGGCTGCCAAGGCTATTGCAACGGCACTAATGCCACTAGATAATGGAATGATGATTTCACAGGCGGCTCGTGCCTTAGCATATTTCATTGCGGAGAAGGAGCTATCTGATTTTGACGACCTCTTACATCACCCACAGGGAAAGCTTCATGTTGCATGTAACAAGGCCAAAGCATTGCCTAAGTATTCGCTGCTTAACAAATTTACATGTCGGCATAGGTTGGCTGAGTAATAGGGGACAGAGCACATACATCTGCTGTTGGATGGACTTGAGATCACCCGGTGAGGATAACCCATCATTTGGCGAGGAGATTTGAGTCATTTGCAAGGGTAGCTTGTCAAAACCAGGCTGATATGGCTGGCGGGCAATCATTGAGGAGGAGAAACAACTTTGAGATAACAAAAGTTATTATCGGTCTGAAGAAAGCTTCTGTTGGCTTGTTGAGGCTATTGGGCCTGTGCTTCAAACCGCTTTTGCGTCAATACACTATGACCTGACAGCACAATTTGGTGACCCTAATTAAAGTTTGAGTAACGACTTGAGACAGGGCATCATAAACGAATCTCAAATTATTTACCTCGACAGGCTAATTTCGTAGACCATTTGTTCCACGTCGAGTACCAGCATCCTCAGTAGGTTTGCAACATTTCTCAAAACCCCCTTGATCTTTAGCCTCTAATCGGTCTCAACAAGTTATGATAGCGACACCTAGCCTAACATCTTGTCTTGACCGTGGAATTAGTCCAGTATTCCTTGCCACCATTTTTTGCTTTCCATTTCCTCTTCTCGCAGCTCTCTATTTTTGACCGAAAACCTCGCCCAATACGAGAAGAACCCTGCCTTCTTTAGTACGCGACGTGAATTACACCTGCTTCTTATCCGTATAACCGTCCCTGATTCATTGCAATACTCTGTCGAGGTTACGCGGCACAACAAGGCACGCTTAACGACGGATAACAGGTTCCAAGTTGCGCGGTTCTATTCCGAAGCCGTTACATTATTGATTTACGAATATCTTGTCTATACCAGACGATTTATGTATTTCCTACGACGAAGGTGCTTCGGACCTGACCAACCGTCCACTTTACTATTTGTACCAGCCTGTCGCTCAGGTCAGTGGTCAAGCTAGACACGGACTGATGAGCTCCGATGGTGCAGTATCAACGCGCAAATTTAGCGACATCTCTGTATCACCTTCAGACCGCGATCATTGCCATTTCCCCTCTTCCTAGTCCAACTTCCCAATTTCCTCTCTCCCCTCTCTTGATCAGCGAGCTTCTGGCCTTCTTGCAAGTAAAGTTCATTTCCCAATTTACGGCGAAGTCTTCACACCGTACCTTTTGCATACGCCCATTCTTCCTTCAACAGATCTTCAATGGTGCTGTTGACTCTGCCAAGATGTTCTGTCATACACTGCATCGCAAAATCCATAGTCTGCTTGGCAGACTTTCTTTCTTCAGGTGATGAACTTGATTCTTGAATCATGGTAGCGAGCCTAGCCGATGTGACGTCGATTTGTCGGATGAGAGAAGCGTTGAGATATGGCGGCATCTGGCGCAACTGAGCCGCAGCCGCTGCCAGTTGCGCCATCAGTTCCTGAGCATTTGGTTCGGCTTCGCTTGTACACTTATGCTGTATAGATACTTCAGTCATTGTGGATAAGATGGAACAAGTAATCAACAAAGTAGCTGAATGAGGAGAATTAATGTATCCCAAATGAGCGGACAAGAACTTCCCGCAATCCTCCATCGTTTTGCTTAGGCTTCTGGGGACCAATGATGATTGGCGGAACATGGTGCCTGAGGCTGAAATACATACATACAGGGATCGCATGAGAACGGTAACATTGTGAGATGCTCCAACGCTCCGAGCTATCAACATTCCGTTGATTAGGACACAATGGCCCTAGTTATTGATCTGGTGCAGTTTTCTCTGCCGAGGTCTCGTAGTGAAGCTACAATGTTTGCTGTAATTCAGTCATCCGTGTGACGAGCGCTCACGTTTCAGGTTCGAGGTGATATTGAGAAAGTAGTGAAAGAAATGGTAAATACTAAGAACGGTATAATATTGCATTTTTTCTGTGCCACGCTACCACGTTTAGCGCGTAGGTGACATGTGGTGTTGATGCTGTAGATAATGTTGTGACAGCCCGAGCAGTATATCAGCCAACCATGATTCGCCCTTTTGATGGTCCTTACAATTGTGTTCGGCCGTGGCTCTCAATTTCTTACGATGCACGACAACCAGACATTGATAGTTCCATGGCAAACTCAGACCTCAGTGGGAGCCGTTCTGACCTTGGGTTGACTCCAACGGAAGACTCACAGCCCTTTAAGCATCTCAGAACACTTCCTCACATCCTATGGTAAGGAGAAGCCGCTCAAAACGAGCAACTCATCATTTAATTGGGCTCTTCTAACCCTCAGGGACTTCAAACGAACTAGCTACCGGCTTTCATGTTTCGTAATAGATCCCGCAAAGGAGTGTTTATATCACAGAATGCCACGAGCAGGCGTTAGACGGGACCTGCGATCCCCGTGACCCACTGGTCTGCGCCCTCAGTAACTGCCGTAGGTCTTGTTCTGTCGGGAAATGCTATAACGGTTTGCTAGTCGGAACTGTCTATGTAGGGTAAAGTGCGCACCTCCATCAAAACAAGCTAATATTTTTGGGTTGATCCTGCCATTGTAGGTGGCGGTGGAGGAGCTATGTGGGATAAATCTGACCGGCATACTGCCGTTCTTCATCGCTACGTTGAGGCAGCTTCTATGTCATAAAGGAACCACTGTTGATGTCCACGATTCGCCTTGTCCTAATAGCATTGTCCAAAAGAATTTTTCTTCGAGCATTGTACATAAGTGCTCGGCGCCAGTTCTGCCTTGTCGTAGTCTTGGGCTTGAACCCAAAATAAACAGGCCAGATAACTACCCAATCCTCCACCCTATTGCGCTCCAGCCATTTACTTGCCTTTTCAAAAGACACATCCCGCACGTAGAGTAATGGTCTTTACAACATCCACTCCTTGATGGAGGTGGTAGGTTTTTCGACCCGATCCCTAATATCTTGGAAAACTAAGGCTTCCCTGCCATTTCAGTCTTCAACCGAACCGGCTTTGAACCTCATCCGCGTATTATCCCGCGATTGGCGTGATTGGCGTGATCTCCGTGTAAGCACAAAATACTTTATTGTACTAAGCGTATGCCATATGATTATTATCCTCTAAGGAAGGTATGGTGTCTTCGTGCTAAACCACATTGAGTTCTCGCCATGAGAATGACAGCATATGCCTACCTTTTTCTCTTCCCTTACCACTCCCCAGCTCTCGCACATCGTCCTTCAAAACTTCCGAGTTACTTAAGCCTTCTTCTTACTTATTGATATATATACAGTATATATATCTATCCACTAAGGTGCCTATATTTCATCCTCTTCGATAAGAAGACCCAGCTCATAGTAAGAATGATGGTTGCCCAACGTTTGCTGCGCCTGGTACTAATTCTAGGTTTTGGACTTGCTAACGCCGCTCCAGCTCTTGTAGAATGCCATTGTCAGTCGGGAGACCAATTTTTACAGCGCCCAACTAAGTTCAAACCAATCACCTTCACTTCAACGGATTCGCCGTTGGTGTTACAGAACCTATTCAAACAGCCGAAGCTGGTACCATCCACTCGCTTTCCGACGGACATGATATTTTCATCGAGCTTGGTCCATGTCGGATTCTGATGATGGACCAGTTTCTGAGTATTTCCCGCAACGTCACAACCAATTGACTTCTCTAGATAAACGTAATCCAGTGAGTGAGACAGTCAAAGTCTACATTGACCGGATATCTGTTCCGTACTTAGATGTTGCAGTAATTGATTCTCTTTACGTGTACGAGCACGCCCCTTTCACTATGCAGGAGGTTAGCTGGAGCGATGCTAGCTGATCTAATTTTGGAATGGACCTTTATCTGAACGAAGCTTTTGTTAATTCAACCACAGCTCTGTTAAGTGACCTTGTCGACATCTTCCGGAATACCCTTGAGATATTTGCTAACACTTTTCTCAATATCGAGTAACTAGGTCTGTTTCTGGCTTATGTAGGAGCATGTTTTTTGCTCGTAGAATTCAACCGACAAAAGCTCCTAATGACAGACTACCGCAGATTAGAAAAGGTTGTGATACAAATTGCACAGCTTACCCGCGGGTGAAACGACCAAGTCTGAGTCTTTGCCGCTGCCTAGAAGCCTAAATTTGAAAGGTCCAGTTGGCAAGCCTTGCTCTGACGCACTCTTTGCCGCTGGTTTAGAAATGAATACTGAGTTTCTTAGCAAGGATTGGAGCACACTAATGAGAATGCTACGAGAGTAAAGCGGGAATGAGATTTGGTAGAGATCGACCACTCGTCCGATAGACCTCGGTTTTCTGAGTACTGTATCCGTCTTGTTCAAATACTATTTCGCACTGCTGTGAACGATGCACTTTAACTTTTCTGTTCTAGAAGGAGGCATTAACAAGCCACGCCCCCGCACGTCAACGCTTTTCAATGCTAAACGTTTGATCAACATAGGTGACAACTGGTCTATGACCGGATCAACTTCTGGTCCAGTGATTAACTTACACATTGCCATTGTTCGACTGGATCTTAAATCAACTCTTCTGACGGCGCCAGCTGCGCCGATTCTCTATGGGAGATTTCGCGATTGATTGATTGATCGATTGAAATATTTTTCGTCCCGTGAATTTCGTCCCATTTACCGCGGTGTGTATGCGAGAAAATAGTACATACAATCCGTATACTTTACACGAGTTTATTTCAGCCTCGCCTGGTGTAAAGTGGCGTTAGTGTGGGTCAGTCGGAAGTGGAGGTCTTGTGCGGGGTATGAGGTTGACATAGTCTCAAGACTACGCCATCAGAGGTCAGAAATTTAGAACATCCTCATTTCCTGTTTCTGCCATGGATAATTATAAGTATCGACACGCTCAGGTGAGGGGAGATGCGCCTTTGATGTTTTACCAACAGTATGTCCTTTGATGTCTCTGCGAGCTAGTGGGTAGGAATAACAAAACTAGGAAATACTTCAGGCAATACTCGTCAAGGTAGCCCATAGCCCGAATGATAGTTCAATTAAGACGTGTCGACTTGTCTCTCGCCAGTTTAATGAAATTTCCAGGCCACTGCTTTTCCAGCATATAGTGCTCCCCAGAAAAGAGGCGCTTCATCGGTTGGAAGAATTCTTGGGGAGTGGGGGTAACATGGGTCGCCTCGTGAAGGCCATAACAATAGAACAACAAAGCGACCAAACAGACCACGATATTACCCAATCTTTGGTTGATTCACGGCTAGGACGCGTTTCAGCTGACACAGCTGATATCAGCCAAATTGAAGACAAATTTTTCGCCTTCTTGTCGGGCTGTAATGGTTCACCGCATCTCCCAGCTTTGCAGGACATCCAAATTATCACGACTGGATTACCCTACTCAACAATGCAAACTTTTCATGGTTTCGAGAAACTCACCATACGTGCAGAATCTATTACAATTCCCGAAAACTGCACGTGGCCTTCTCTCGTATATATCAGGTTGACATTCTTCGCTATGGATATTCATGCTTTCGAACGATTCCTACACCGCCATAGTCAACTCCAACGAGTACAGCTTTGCAATACACTCAGAGTTGGGGATCCACAAAGCAGTGTTAGCAAAGTATTGGTGGAAATACTTAGTGCGCAGTTAGGCGAGACCGCGATGGACTTGCAGCGCAGTGCCATGAAGGATGCTGGCACCGATGGTGGCAGGTTTATACAAAGCATCTACGACCAGGTCAGCAAACTTTCGCTTGTGAAATCGAGACAGGCATCACGCCAAATTATTATCGATTTCCTAGAAAAATGCCGGATCCTGCGAACCAAAGAGCTCAAAATTCAATTCCTAGAGATGATGCATCGTTACGAAGGGCTGGATTTTGACCTCTCAGTAGAGTGGGATGCAAAGGACAGGCTTATGATCACAAAAGGATTTAAGAATGACTGAAACCATGAAGTGCATCCTTTTGCTTCTAAACGATTGATCATCAGTCATACATTCACTATGCGAAAGGCCGTTGCCCTTGTCATAGCAAAACGCCAAGCCGAGGAAATATCAATTCCCAAGTATAATATATCTGGCTGCAGGCCTGGACAAATGGATCTCAGTCCACTTCCTTTCCAAGCCCAGTTTAGTCCTTGCTACTATAGTCGTCTTGGTTCGCTAGCGATCCATCTGCCTTGGTGTCGGCTCCATCATCCTAGTACGCCAACGGGTCGAAATATTACAAGGTGGGATGGATTGCCGGACGTTCGGGGCTGTTGTGGTTGGTGATTAGGCCGACCAACATTCAATCAAAATTTCACTAAATCCCACGCGACACAAGCATGACCCTCATGTAAGGCCACGCCTGATAACTCTAAAACACAACCTCTGAGCAGAGGTGAACCTCGAAGATCCGCAATCATGGCACAGAAAAACAAATGCTGTGATCATGTATGAATACGAGGGAGAATTATTCGTACAGTGCAAGGTCAGCGTAGTTGGAGACCTGAGTTTAATCAAACTGTAGGAAGATCTTGAGAAACCACAACATAAAAGCAGCTGTCATTGATTGGTTTTTGAGCCCCTTTTTTTCCTTCATGAAACTCTTTGATATGGCGACGCACGTAGTCTTGCCTAGCAAATACCCTACCGCACAATTCGCAAGTACCTGAGATCGGAGGGTAGCCAGTTCGATGAGCCCATGCAGCATGAGAAACCCATACATGCCGTTGCTTGTCTTTCCTGCCCGTGGCTTCCTGCCACGGGCATCTTGGCGCTGGACATTTCCGATGCGTCCGTATGTGTTCCTGGAAGTTTATGAATATATTAGTATATCCTCTACCATAAGCCACTCAACATGCATCTCGGGCTGGCATACAAAGCTGGTGATGGAATCGATGATGATTTAACTCACCTAAGCTTTCCAGAATGTGACGAAACGAAGCTGCAATCCTTCCAATTGCACCGATTACGCACCCGAGCCCGTCTTACACCAGGGTAAACAAGGCTTTCGTGTGGATTCAGAGCCAAACTTGTCCGCTTAGATTTATTAAGTTGAAAATTCGGAACCATAGGAGGATTGGCTCGATCTCGGGTTGGAGTCTCATGAATGATATTCGTAGTATTTTTAGATTCCGTATGCGCACCAAGAGCATCAAAAGCCATAGGGGTTTGATGATAGGGTTGCAGATCACCGCCAGCTCAAACTAGTGGGATTGGAAGTGACATTCGAGACGTCGTATGAGAAGAGGAAGCGATGGAGGTACTGGATATAGCAGGTAAGCGTAACAAACACGGATCGATTGTCATCTGATCATTTGTGTTGATGTCTTGAAGCTGTACACAGAGGTAACGGTTCATAGCATGACTTGCATGTGAATTGAGAATAGGGCAATCAGCATTTGACGTGACCTCATCATCCGCTGAAAGAGTAGGGTTTGCTGCACCATAGCGGAAGCTATGACGCCAAGTTTGTGCAGACATGACAAAATGTCGACAAACCTCTAATTGTTAGCAATGATCGGTTTTCATGAAGAAGCAGCCCGTCATACTCGACGTGATTTTTGATAATATCAAGTTTGCACCTCAATCACAATGTCCAATTCTCGTGGGTTCATTGTTGCCCAGTTCGCAGCACAAAGTAACAAGGATTGATAGAGATTCGTGTTTACTTCGCATAAGGACATAAGATTGTCGTGTTAGTGCCCTTTACAAAAGAACAATGAGCAGGTTCGATAGGAGGAAGTTCAACCGAATATATACCATAGCTCCATGAGAATTCCCTACCCACCGTGGAGCTGGCAACCCTGAGCATCCATACATGGCAACTCCACCCATTAAACCATGCAGAAAAGACGTGGCACCTGTAGGTCATCCTTAGTTGAATCTTTGTGGCTATGCCAGCTAAGAGGAGGGGTAAGTAGCGGTGGTGGGGAGCAAGCAAATCCAAGGTTATGATGAAAATGACATGGATGCAGGCAGCGAGCCAATGACACATGTATTGCCTCCCGCATGGAGTGGATCTGCACATTGCCATGCGCTCTTGTATAGCCTTACATTCGTCCCGGTCCTTGGCCTCCTGCATGCCATTCCGTTGGCTTGTCGGCAGGCAGTTTGATGGAACATTGGGATGGCGAATGCGAAATCGGGGAGAGTTGACTCTACAATAGAACCTTATTTAGGGTTATAGCTCTTCCTTTTCTACGCAGCAACTGGCACGCCAAGCCGTTTCCTTGTTTTGTGCCTATCCACTCGCTATCGGTTTTGTTTGTGATATTTTACGGCTACCCACGACTTAGAAATATGAGTGAGCCTGTATCACCGTTAACGCAAGGAAAAGCGCTTACAGGCGAATCCCACAGCCGCTTCACTTTTGTGGCGGTTTTGCTGTCAATGATTGACCCGGTCCGGGGCGAACCAACAGCGCACAGTCTTGACAGTCATCCCCACGACGATAACCAAAAACAAGAACATGCTCTCAAAAAGTTTTTGGATTCTTTTGCACTTATTTGTTCCACGTCAGAAAGAGGAGGAGAGACGGCCTCTGCCGTCTGCTTGGAGCAAGGCCAGCCTTCGGGAACGGTACTTCGTCTTGCTCGGAATTGTGGGGTATCCCTAGACCTGATTAAACGCCTGCATTATATACTAGATGATTTGAACGACGTGGCTCTAGATGGTATGTGTACTCGCTCTGCATGGATGCGGACGCGGTCCTGGGCTAAAAGTTCGTTTGCAGGCTCGTTCGCAAAGCCTGAGGCTAAAGAGAATATGATTCTGCAGAAGATCATAAACCTGACAGCAAAAAGATTCATAGCCTCCTTAAGCCCCTACGTGAACCGGAGGTGCAGATTGCCATGCTAAAGGGGATCAAGTACTTGGAAAAGGACGACTCGTTTGATGAAGAGCTGGAAGGGGCTGCATTTCAGCAATGGATCAGCAATCTTCCCCGCTTGTCAAGGCTAGAACCCAATGCCGAACCCATTCTGCTTATGCCTTATATTAAATGGGCGTCGAAGGCCAAATGGGTCTATTCTGCGCAGATCGAGGCTTTGTTCTGCCGTGATGGCCAAGACCTGCCTCCATGGATCAACAACATCTACAAACTAGGCCGATACTATGCCGCAACAAAATGCATGCTACAACTGGCAAAGAAGCAACCTGAATTATTCGCCTCAAATATTCATGTAGAAGCTGTCGAGGCACCACCACAGGAAGTGTTTTCCTGCGGAAGTACCAAGACGCCTCTGATGCGTGTACTACAAAAGCTCGAGAAAACCGATCAGGAGAAGTTATTAGCAAAGCTCGGCCAGATTTGGCTGACAGACGACCCAGAGAAGGCCTTTCGCAAGAGATGTCGCCTGACGCTGACCGTTCATGCGGAGATGCAGCTTCTCAGCTTTTATGATCACCACCCGGAACTCACGCCTCGACTGCATTTTATGGGCACCAGTAAAAGACATGCTTCCTATGCTATGAGTTTCTAAACCGTCACCCCTCAAAATGGGGGTTTCCGCATGCCATCAAAAGCTCTACCCGTCATGGATGCCCGCGCCTTCGCTATCCTCCGGAGTACGCAAACGACACAAGGTGCTGCTCTGGGAGTTTACGCGATCCCTAGAGCAAACAACTGCTCGTGACCTTGAAACAAGGTTAGGCATGCTTAGACCCAAATCCCTCGATTCTTCGGCAGGCGTGTCGTTGCCTACCACAGCAACCTCAAATTCAGGGTGGTTTTACCAGCAGTTGCCTGTCCGCTTATCAAACCATTCACCTGAATCCTCTGCGGCCTGAGGGGCTAACTATGGTAATCCTACATCATTCTTAGATCATGAGACTCTCTTGGAAATAAAAATGTGTAATCACAACTGGGAACATGGGATGACCTGCAGCTCCTGGTAACCATGGCGCATCAACCATGTGGCCGGAGACGATGTTGAATCGCTCAACAGAATCTTATAACTTCCACTTTTTACGTGCTATTATCCAATATATTGTGTTGGCATTATTTGCAACAATCTTTGCTTCAGCCATGACCATCGAAGGGCCGCGACGAGATCTCCCCAGCGATAGCGGCGCGATCCGGACCACGCCGGCGTCTTGGTGTGCGCAAGCCAGGTGTGACGCGCCTTGTGGGGCGCAGCTTCAGGCTTTCGCCCGTCAACTCCTCCCAGCGCCGGTATTCCTCCGTGTAGTCCGCGAGCGACACATGCTCGAGAGAGCACCGAATTGGCTCGGACCTAGGCGCTGTGCCTGCGCTGTGAAGCTTGATAACCCGGATCTGGTCATGGCCCAGCAGGGCGTAGCAATTGAGCAGTGGTTGCTGCTGCGGAGCAACTGCTGCCGGCGGTGAGCATTCCTTGGCAGGCATATTAACAGTTCCTTCCATTATGCAAGCAGACGCTGAAGCAGTGTATAACTAGCAGTCTATTAGAAACTGTATCTTATAAGATGCTGGAGAAAATCGCGCATAAAAGCGAATCCCTAGTAGGCGAATGCGACCTAGGTATTCAAGCCCACAACCGCTCGTTTCATCCAAACTTAGTCCTAACATATGCATTGATAGCTTAGAGAACGTATGAGAGTAAGCTTTGTCCTTCCCAACCGATATTGCTGTCGCAGTATGTTATGGCAACTCGCCACATGGTGACCCTCGATCAAGCGTTACATATCCTAACTTGCTTCGGCATACCTCAATGATCGACGCATCAAAGATGCCATCGAGATACTCGAGCATGTGGTGGCAGTTCGGAGGGAGACACGGAATGAGAAGGGCCATGATCGACTGACATCAGATCATGCACTCGCTTCGGCATATCTTGCTGGGAGGAAAGTTGAGAGGGCAATTACCCTGCTGGATCATGTCATCGCAACAGAGAGAGAACTACTTCCAGATAACGATCCGGGTAGACTCTTGTCCGTGAATTTGCTGGCTGATGAGACTAGCAGGTTCTCCAATATCCGTTAAGATGTACAGAATAGGGCAACGGCTGTAGTTATAAAGCTGGGCCTCCACGGAATCTCGGCTTGAACCTCGCATTTTGTTCCTAGGAGCGATTTTCCCTGGGAACACGATTTTCCTGGGAAATAAACCTCCAAAAGAGACTTCTGTCAATGGTAATTCCTCATTTGGGAAAACCCCCAGCACAGGCTGTCTAGACATTCAATACAAACCACCCAGCGACAAGCATGCCACGTCCCAAAAGGCGACAAGGTTGTATGCAGCTCGTTGTCGCCGTGGCTCCACAGCGACCACCATTCAGCGACCACAAGACATTTCAGCAAAAGCCAGCCTAGGCCCTGTCATCCAATTGCGCACTTTTTGCTCTCTACCGACTTGAAGCCCGGCATTTTTAACAAAGGAAAAAAAAAAAAAAAAGTGGGAAAAAGCTGGCAAAGGTTAGAACTCGAAAATCCGGAAACCGTGGGAAATTGCTCGCGTGAAGAGGGGCATTTTCAGTTGCAACTCAAGAAAGCCTGACATGATGTTGTCCATTCTCATTGGGTCTTCCCGATTCGTCTGAGCGGGGTAATTCATACAGCTTCCTTACTGCTGCCTGCTCGCATCGTCGACGCTGCAGCCCAACGACTATCGAGCCACACTGCCATGGCCTCGAACGATGACACAATCGATCCAGGTTTGACGTGGCCGACCTTTTCCACACCAATGGATTCACCGAAGCAAGAGCTTCAGGCACTCGGACGGACCGTGGCCGACACATTCAAAAGACTGGTTGAGACGCTATGGGTGGAGGATCAATATGCGAACATTCCGTCGAGAAAACGCATTGCAGCCGAGGAAGAAAGGTTCCAACTCTGGGCGCGCACCCTCGACCTGTTCCAAACAGGACATGCGTCGCTCGATTATAGGGTTCGCGATGCGGCTTTCGTCAAGGCCTCGCTGGTCGAATTGCTTGCGGAGCTCCAGGATCACCTCCAAAATCGTCAGTAGATGCATTATAGGGATCTTTGGGGTGTCTAATGTGAACAGTGTTTGAAATTGCTGTCGGCACGAGACTGCCCATGGAACGAGACGCGAAAGCACGCCAGGCAGTCGAAAAGGGGACGATAACAGCTCTTCCGACGAGACTTCGCTAGGAACGCCGCCGGGCAGTATGGGGTCTTTCCAAGAGGCCGATTTCAGATTCTCTGCTGTCACTGCCAGGCTCGACTCGCTCTACAAGCTCGCATCGCAAATTCACAGCCCACTGAATTAGCAGCAGCGGCCGACTAAAGATCTTTACAAGCACGTTTCAGAAACCCAACGCGCTGAGTACATCCAGAATCAGGAGAAGATTGACAGCCGCCGAGTGATTGAAAAAAGGGGCAGAGAGGACTCTATCGGAAAAGATTTCCTTGGGGGCGTCAAGCCTTTCTAGCTGCATTCGCCGAGGTCAATTGCCGGCCCTGCTACTGTTCGCTGAGCTTATTCCGAGACCACAACTAAAAGCCTTCGGGATGGAGAGCATGATGGATGAAGCGGCCATCCGGAAGGGTGATGTCGAGCTTGATGTTGGAGTGGCGCACGTTGTTGAGGGAGAGGGTTTGTGCGTTGGGGGAGTCGCCGGGGAAGACAGCACGGAGCTGGCGGCGGGGGTGGCCATCGTGTGACTAGAGAGGGCGAGTCAGATAACGTCGGCAGAGAAGGAGAGAGAGGAGGAGAGAGATGGGGCAAGCGGGAGATGATGGACGCCTGATTCACGGATTTTCGATATGCGGGATAGCATCCGTAACAGGAGGATCAGACTTGCATCTCAAAAAAAAATTCCAGACAGCTGATAAATGAGATAATTAATCTTCACATATAACTAACGATATTTCCTATCGTATCATACTGGTTGCATACATTTCCGAACGTTGAGCAGCCGTTGCGCTGACGATTAGGCCGACCAACATTCTTTCACCAAGTCCCACGCGACACTAGCACGACCTTCGCCTGGGGACAGGTTTGATATCTTTCCTGCCCCTGGATGCCTTAATCCTTTGCTGTCTGCATCGCCCTCTCTTCCAGTTATTACTCCAACCATGCTCAGTTCGGCAATGGTTTTGTATCTTCCAAATAGCCTCAAATGTAAGATCGCGATGCTTGCAACCGAACTGCTTGTCGATGGGGGTAGCGAGCCAAGGTATGGGCCTGGGAACACTTCAGTCCGGCCTTGTTTTGTATGAGGTTGGGAGGTTTCTTGATTTCTTCCAGCACATAGGCCTTTACCTCGACGGGAAGCGATGAGTGTTTATTCTTCAGATGAGCCGAAGCACTGGCTACTGATATAGTTTGCCCATGATAATATTTAAGCAATGCTGGTCTGCCCGGTCAAACATCTGTTCATGTATTACTAGAGCTAGTCTCTGAATCTCCCCTACCTACCTCAAAGTATCGGCTACCCTCCTTACCAACAAAGGACCGTTGGCAAAGTACGCCTGTGCGCCATGATAATCTAGTTTGTCCACTAACGGATTGTACTCTTTACTCCCTACTACGGCCTCTTCCCCAACTATTTTTCCAATGACGTTCATCGTTGTAATGCTTTTGTATACTATGAAGTTGCTGTACCACACTCGCAATGTACGGTATCGGTGGTGTACAAGGCAATGGGTATTGAAGGCAACTCAAGTCACTCAGGCTTTCAACTAAACCAGCGTCTTTCTTAACGAGTTGGAGCGCCGCCTCTGGTAGTTATATAGTGGCGTTTTGAAGGCGTCCTTCAACAGATTGCGCCGCCACTGCACGCTGACAATCACGACATATGAGGAGATTATATGGTTGTAGCCTTATGGAAGGCCCCATATCAATCAACTCGGGTGCTGCAACCTATTTGGCACTATACTGTGTGATGCACCCCAATCGTCCCGCGTCGAAGGATAGGTCGAAAATTGTACTATCAGTCATTCTCATCCATAATGTCAGCTTCTGACCCATCAGGCGACCCGATTCGCTCATCATCTTCAGCTAATTCGCTCATATCTTGTCGATAGACGTTGTTGGCATCATGCCACCTCAATAGGGCCAAAATGTTGCATAGTACCATTTGCCTTCCTTCGCTTGATTGAAGATTAAACCATTGCGTACCATTCATATATACGAAAGTGTCTTTATGTTGTTGGCTAATAATCTCTTTTTGCTTATCTTCGGTTTTTGCATCAAGATACTCCATATACTCAGCACCAAATCTGAAATGAAGGAAACGAATGTACGTATTGGCAGCTGCAACGAGAAAGACGCTGAGAAAATATCAGTATGATAGAGATCCTTCATTGGAGAGGGTAAGGGCTGTAAGGTAACCAACTCATTTTGAAAATATGTCGGATTACCCTTCCAAGCAATCACTGCTTCACCAAGGCATTGCGCCAGATTCTCGTTTGAAACCACTGGGATATAATTTCCTGTAGAATCATCAAAGTGAACACGTTTGAATGACCTTTTGCTTCAAGTATAGCCAAGTAAGGGTGGCGCATTGCCCATCCGGAATTCAGCAGACGCAATGAACAGATGCCTCCATCATCCTCCGCTGTGAGACGAACACCCCAGAAATATAGATGCTTGTCCTCTTACGCTCTACTCGCGTTCTGACCTCCACCTTCGCGTCTGGGGTCTGCTCGAGACAAGAGTTCAGCACGTACTGTAAGTAGCTATGGAAGAAATAAACTGTTTCTTCCTCGGGTCTATAGCTCCGAGCTTCGTGCTCATCTTCATCAAGTTCGTTCAGTTCAGCATCATACTCGGATGAAGAGCCTCGAGTAGGCGAGGAAGATCCAAGGATTGCGTTTGTAGAATCAAGATATCCCTCACGCTCGATCTGCTTTCTTTCACGTCAAGGATATTCTTTCGCCTGTCCAACCTGGTGCGCAATAGCTAGCCGTGCAAGTGCAGCCCAGAAGCCCCAGCCGGGAGCTGCATAAGCTCGGATTCGGTTTTCACGCTGAGGTTCGATGGGTTGGCCCCGATGATGGACTGAGTCCTGCTATAATTGAGTTTCTGTGAAGACTGATTACCACTGCATGTTATCATTGGGCATAGTTGTTCATGGTTGGTTTTGAGAATGGGTAGAAACACTTCTTCCTTGCAGACAAGAAGCCGAAAGGCAACCAGATGGCGAAGCTTCCACCTACTAGGAGAGCTGGATAAATCTCGCTTAGCGAGTTGCAAAACGACCTGCGCACCTCCGTACTCTTGAGAAAAAGCTCTCAGCTCGTCACGAGTTCGTACGGAGTATGGTTTAAATTCCATAATAAGAGGGACGTAAAACAGCAAAGAATCAAATGGTTTTGGAGTTGAACCGGGAACCTAGGTGAAGAAACGCCTACGGCTATAGCTCATTAGGCAGCAACACTGAATACTGGAGTATAGGGTACGTTACCACATAAAGGCATGCCAAGGTTGTGGCTTATGGCTTGTGGCTGAAGTCATGACTTTCTCAAGAAAGTCAAGCAACTATCACGTGACAGCTCCACAAAGAACAACATCTAGGCTTGGAATCTAACGATACTGAAACAACAACACAGCCGCTAGCCAACGAATAATGGCAGCATCTACATTATCACGATTAACTCCATCGACAAACATCTCGAAGCGGCCGGCATCTGATTCTCCTTCTAGTCCTCCCCAGAAGAGACATTGCGCATCACCCTCTGCGAATGCTATTCCGCACCCTCAGCCATTATCGATCAACAGCATTATACGGAGTCAAAACCGAAATCGTCTATATGTCGAAACGCTCCACTGGCAGCCAGCACACCTGGCGTTCCTGAAATGCCAGTTCAAATACAAGGGCACTCTAAAGAGGAGATCGACAAAGGCCGACATCTGTGCGCAGGATGTGTTGACGAAAGAGCAATATGATCAAATTGTAGATCTGCCATCGATACTCTCTGAGTTATCCACCGAGCTTAAGACTTTAGCAATCAGCAACCTTTTAAAGAGTCGCAATTTGAAACGCACAGGGTAAGTATTGCCTATAATCTAAGATAAATATCACTGACTAGAGATACCTTTTAGTTCCACCTTAGACTTCAGATTTAATGGTGACACTGTCGATACCTTGGAAACCGATGGCAACTTCTCAGATCCTATCTCGGCCACTCCCTGTCTTGCTTATCTTGACCTTAGGAATCTCGCATCACGCCGAAATGGCTCAATTAAGATGCCACGGTCCAGGTTGCCTAATGCTCCGGCTGCTGCTCTCCGAGAAATAAAGTTAAAGCGTATTCAACCACATGTCAAAACACAAGATCCTTTTATTATAGCCCTTTGATTGCCCTTGCTCAAGGACGGCGGCACCCGCAAGAGACTGGGAGGTTAGTTGAAGCAGAAGAAGACATATCAATCTCTTCGACTCCTCGCTCTGCTTTAGGGATGAGCATAATATCCAGCGAGTCAAGCAGCATAAAGGTCCACGTCTTAGCTTGTCCGGCGCGGGATACAAAGAGCCTTTATTTCTATACAGCATACGTCCCCTCCATATTCCTCAACCAGTTCGATGCGCCGTCGCAATATTTCCCTTACAACCCGCTGGATATATCTTACTTACGTTTGCCCCTTAATGACCCGACAACGATCATTTGGGTGCTGAATACTTTAATTGCAGCAATTCGTGACGGAATGCCCTGATCATATGGCTGAGAACTGTGGTTTTCGTGGAGCGGTGTATTTATGAGACGGCTGGAACTTCAAGCGGGCATGCCGATGCAGCGCCGTTCTTTTGCAACAGTTCGATTCATTCGGCTGCGAACATCGCCCGGGGATTGGAAGCCGAGCCCGTGTGTACTATCAAGGCTTTCTCCTGTATCTCAATGACCCTTGCAGTGGTTATGCAGCCTTTTGCATATACTATCCTTTCTATGTGTTCTCGGTGGAGCTTTATTTTCTGCCTCCTGTCAATCAATCATCTTCATTTAACATGAACGCGGCAAAAGCATCGCAATCTCCAAGATAGCCGTGGTTGATGAGTGATTCAAACGGTGAACCTATTTTGGGCCGGTCTTTGTTCACCCAGACGACCATGTTGTCAGGATGGGGAGCCCTCACTGATTTCAAGAGCCGTTTAGCAAAGTCCCAAACCGATGGGATTTGCAATCATGTCTCGACAATAAGCACACCGTCCACTGGGTTCTCGCAGATCTTTGAACGTCGCCGTAATCGTGATTTCATCAGGACAGTCTTCTCCCATATAAGAGAACTTTGAACCGAAGGAACCCTACAGATCGTGACCATTTTCCCTCTCGCATGCGTTGTCTTTGCAGGCGCTTGCACTGTGGACATGGCTTTATGGCTCATCTTGTGAAAGAATTCGCAGATACTTGGTTAGTATGCATCGGATTCATGTGGCAGACCATTGCATCCGCGCGACCTTGAAGGAGATGGTTCTTTCGGCGAGAGAAGGAGCCTGGCTTGCCGGCAATCAATATTTTGTGTGTAATGATGACGAAGACAGCCAGACTCAGCCAGCTTCTTGGCAAAACGATCGAATGAAGTTGTTGAGCCCATCTGGCCGTTCTGGAGCTTGCTTAAAATATCGCCATTTATGTGGTCAGCGGCCTCCTGCACTGAGTAGGCTGATGAGTCGTATGCTCTACAACTAGATCCCTTCGAGCGGGAAGAGCTTCGGCAGTCGGGAACTGTTGACTGCTGATCAAATAGCCGCGACAGATTGTATCCTTCCGAACTTGAGCGATGCGGCTAGCAAGACCCTCTTAACTGACCAATAGTCAGTATTATTACTACAATGAATTGGATTGAATGATGAGGCCGTGGGGCTTGCTTCATACTCTCATGATAATAAAATGTGCTGGATTGTAGAATCAGGTCGTGATACGCAGACAATAAAGGGAATGTAGTAAAGGGTGGGTCGCGTCAAGAATTGACGATACCTACTGTGGTAATCTCGACGGGATGTTGAGTGGCACGGATCACATAGTTGGCTGTACATTGGAATCACAACCCGATCCTCGAGACTATTGAGGTAGTAGGTTTGTAACGAGTCCTGTAAACTAACTCTAGTGGAGTTGGTTTGGTCATTAGTTACGAGAGATAAATGTCAGGATAGATAATTTTGACTTATTCTAAAAGCGGCTAGGGAGATAAATAGCTGAAGTGTCTTTCTCTTGGCATTCTACCACGATAAACGCTGGCTACCTTATGATCAAACGGGAATCTACCCTTGACAAGGCAGAGGAGACAATACCCGCTAATAGCCTCTAAGCCAGTCCTGAGCCTATGGAGTAGTCCCTCATTGCCGTAGTACGGCTTCGAGGCCAGTATGCACCATACCATGAGTCTTCTCAGCGTTCTCTATCCATGTTGCTTGTCGAGCCTTGAGTTCGAATCTACATCGATGCCTTTATCAGCAGCCAGGTCAACAGCAGCGGCAGCGGCACTGCGGCGGCCCTAACCCTTCGAGCCCGGGCCAGGCGCCGGACCCGGCCTTGCTGTTGATTTCTTGGTTCTTTGTTTTCCATTGATGTATCGTCAAAAGCCCCTGCCTAGCATTTTTGGCGATCAGGTGCTCAAGATGTTAATGTATTTACTAATACATAACTAAGATATTGTGAGGGCAGTTACATTGTCTGCAGCTCCGTACGATCAAGGAGATGATGCCAGTAACTGGCCATTGCATCGGCGCTCGCTATATGGAGCGGACACGGCACAGTTCGGGCCAATATCTTCGAGATAATGCCTTCGTATGGCCAGTTCCTATGCGGCCTGGTCTCTAGCCTGCGGTAGTGATTCTGCGAGCGCTCTGGCAACGTGAGCGGCATTTATGAGTTATTTTGGTGGAAGACTAGGAAAGGCTATCTGGCCATAGTTGCCAGCTTGGCGCATGAACTCGGTGAGCCAGTCCGGTCGGTGTCTGCCCTTCTTACTGCTTGCAGCACAGTACCAGTCACCACTCAGCGCATTCGTGACCAAGTTCATACGCAACTTAGTTCGTGCCTCCTCCAAAATCGTTAGATACATAATGTGGGATTAGTCACCGATGAGCATACGATTGCCAAACCGAAAGTAGACATATCTACGTTTCTCAGCTGCACCGTCGGGTCCAGTATTGCCTCATATTTATTGGCAAGGTCCATGCAGGCCCAGGCAAAATCCAATATGAGTGCGGATGTTATCTCTGCGAATGTTTCTCGTCTGCGGAAGATCAATGTGTCATGGCCAAAGTCCACATTTCCACCACGTCGGTATTGGTTTTGCAGCTGAGCCAGGTTTGTATACCAAATGTGAGTGGAGTAAAGCAGTCCTGCTTATCTCTTGCGATGGCTACCTGCAGAAGCTCGTGGGGTCCAAGTGTCTCTCGAACTTTGTCATTGCGGCCGTGGATTACGTTCAATACAATCGCCAAGGCCTCAACGTCGTCTTCCGGGAGCGCAATCTTGGTCAAGCTGAGGCTGCCTTAGTTGCTGTGCCTCTTTGAAGTTGGGGCTGAGCATCGCATTGAAAACAGGGGAAGCAGTTGTGACAAAGACTGAGTGAACTTTCGATCTTCTGCAGCCTGGGCCAATAACGAAGACGACACACCATTGTAACGATGTCATTCGTTGCTTCTCCGCCCTCGTCATTCGCGATAGTAATACTGCAAGTCATGATGGCATTCAAACTTGAAGCGTGTTCGCCTATCCCGACCAAACGCTAAGGAAGGTGTAGAAACCGACCTATTAATATTGGCACGAGGCCGGCAAGGAATGGTAATCATGGTAATCGACTGTCACGTGAGGGCCCAGCCCAACACAACGTTGGGCTGGGACTATTACTTTCTCATTGTGGTTCAAAAACTCGGATTGATATATCACCCTGAGAAACTCCACCAATTTTACTCTTTTCGTTTATTAAAATGGAATACGAACATGTTAACTGGGATGTTTCAGAGGTCGTTGATCCGTTATACATCACTAAGGTCCGTGTCCTCATTCATCACAACTATCCACAGAGAGTGTCGAAGAGCAGCAAATGTCCATACCCCAGGAACATCTCGAGCCCCATAGTATTTTATTTTCTCCATTGAAAAGAAACAATGAGAAGATATTGGATTGCTATAATCCATTTCGTTTCAGGATTCCTTATAACCTTATTGCATTGCACAATTTTTTCGAGTCTAAGTACACCAGAAGCATGGACTCTTATGGCGGAGTTGTCACGCCTGCGGAGCAACGCTTGAATTTCCTTAGAGAATATCACCTATTATACGCTGATATTCTCGAGGCTATAAACGGAGATGATAATGCAGAGTCAAGACTTCGGACCGCAATCTACACAGATGGCATGTATAAAAGTGCTGGGATTCAAACCAGTCATTTGCGACTTCCACAAGGGCAGAGTGCTCTAACCACATTCCAGCTTTCACTGCTCGCTCATCTGGCCCTCGATATTGTTAGATCTGATGAGGAAGCTATTTCCACCGCCGCTAGAGTCAAAGTCCTAAAACTGCTTTATGATTTTAATATCGACTCCGTCGCCACGGCATTCGCTGTTTACAACAAAGGATTCTTATTGAAGGAGTCAGAGCCCGTGGAAGACTTAATTCCTGGATCGTTTGTCAAGCATGCCACGGAAAAGGGGACTCCCCATAACAATCTCTTCACCCGGAATTCCACAATCCAGAAGATATTCTGCATGCGGCGACTGGACGACGAG
This sequence comes from Albifimbria verrucaria, assembly GCA_020081605.1. Lineage (NCBI taxonomy): Eukaryota > Fungi > Ascomycota > Sordariomycetes > Hypocreales > Stachybotryaceae > Albifimbria > Albifimbria verrucaria. Next base: position 56,955 of record JAHREC010000012.1, on the reverse strand, counting down.
ATCGATTTCGATTCAGGACTGTCTACTTTGCTTCATCATCACCAAGCCGAGGCTGTGCAGATTTTATTCAGTTTTCTGCGCCTCAATGTGGCAGTCGTAGCGCTGCCCAATAGATACTGTGTCTCGTCTCATGATTATGAACAAAGAAACTGCGAATCAACAAAACTTGTTTTCCATTCGCTAGCTCAACTAAGCCAGCTGGATGGGATACAGAAAAAACAGTTGTTCGGTATTGAGGCGAGCTACCGTACAAATACTAAAAATGTTGGACCGTCCAGTTTTCAAACTCGCGTTGGTGCTACAACTGGCGTTGGAGGCGAAATTCGTGACGAGCTGGAATCATTTTCGAAGGAGTCTTTGGTCATCCTGGTTCGCCAACACCGAGCATACATAGAGCGCTTGGAAGAATCGCTTGCAGCAAGGGCCATGAAACCAAACACGACAAGGCTATCATTCTATGATCCGAAAGGATATTTTAAAATATTCGGTCTTGATCCTAGAACGCCGGAGAACATCGATGAGCTCTTAACCCCTATTATCGTGCTTTAGCATTAAGGTGGCACCCGGACAAGAATGGCGATGACCCTGAGAAAACACGGAAATTTAATAAACTTCAGGCCGCGTATGAGGTGCTGTCAGATCTTGAAAAACGCAATCGTTACTTGACTAGTGGCCGTTTTTCAAATAATGGAAGTTAAAAAATGATTGTCTATCAGATCAATCTCCATCGAGTAGCGGACAACGTAATCCGGTGTTTTCGCATCTTTCAATAGAAAATCCTTTTAGTTGACGACGGAAATTTCGTCGAATATAGAGTTGCAAAGAAAATCGTTGAACCTATCGCGGTCGTAAATATTTGGAAAATGGCATGTTGATGGCTCCGCCTCGTTCGCCCTGCTGCACATCGTTTGTGGTAGATAGCATAAGAGGCATGCCGTATAGGCTGCCATCCATTGCTTCACTTCTTTCTTACATAACTGAAGTGTACGTTTCTTTGCATTCTGCCACGAGGAACGCTGGCTGCACTTGTTCGCTTTATGGTCAAAGGAAGCACTCGTTACATGTAAAGTTGGCTTGGGTCTCCATTGGGTGTTTCGAAGCTCATCCTCTCGTCCTTGTCCAACGGAAAAGAATCTTCCTGATCTTCAGGCAAAGCGGCTTTAGATATTTGACTCTTGGGCCGAACTCTAAGTCCTTCGACTGAGCAAACCGGTTTATTGCGTATGGATAGACAGGATCGGATAACTCCGCTAAGTGCTGGTATTTGATTGGCCTGCAAGAAATTGACCTCACAGAAGTAGAGCGAAGGGAGATGGCTAATCAGAAGCAACCTATGGGTCACTAACATACACGAGTAGAGAGCGAGTTGTCGTTACGTTCTCGTCATAAATGCAAGTGCGATGCATGACCAGCGTATCTAATAGTTCCTGAATACCAAGACGTTTGTTCTGGTCGCGCGGTCTGGAAACTGTTGGTGACCTGAATCTGTTCTAGCAATGTAACTCTAGGTAAAAATGTGAGCGACCGAAGTACCGCTGATTTGTCCCACCATGCCCAGAAGGGGTCCTAGATTAATGGTTAGAAATATTGAGTATTTCCTGTACGAATCATAAACGAGTGACTATAAGCACACAAAAAGTAGCAAGCTCACTGGCAGGTGGTGACTATTACATACTGTTCCAACAATTGATCAGTGAGGCTAGGACTTGCATGCTGTTCATCGCTCCTTGAAACAGGAAAAAACCATCCCTTGCTACATTTCTCATCATTCACACATATACATGTCGACATAAACATGCTTATCGGAGACGAGAAGTTATCATAGTGCTACCTATGCGAGACAAATGTTCTCGATCTTCCCATTTCCCTCTAGGGCCTCACCATCCATGAAATCATCCAAATATGTGTCTCCAATCAGTTGATATGTGCCATCTTCTACATCTCTGATGACAAAGGGCACCTGGAATCCAAGGAAGATAGCTACTGCATCGCCTTCTGCCAGTGTTATTGGGCCTAAACCAAGATGGCCCTGCGTGGTTACAAATGGTTTCCTTCCTCGAGCTCGTGACCCGATCGTTCCAATATATTTGAAGCCTCCTACCTTGGCGAAAGCCTCACGATCCACTCTAGGTGGCATACCATTGCTTTCTAACATGTTCAGTATTCCATCTGCTCGCAATATACTCTCATCAACGCCAAGGAATCCGAGCATGATGGCAGCTTTCAGTTCTTCAATGGTCACCCTAGTTGGCTTGCCCATCTCATCGATTGTGGCACCTGCCGTGGAAGTGCGGAAGACACAGCAACGGTGATCGACCTCGTTATGATTCTTTCCGCCTCCTTTCACAGGAAGCATGCTCAGATCGAGCAGGACTCTGGTCCATTTCTTAGACCAATCCACCATATTGCCGCCACTCTCAGCGATCTCCGTATATGTCGTCCCTATGGCTCGTACTTTGTCCACAATCAAGCCTCTCAATCCCAGGAAGATATCGCCTTCAAAAGTGTGAGTAAATTCGATTTGTGGCTGGGATCTGGCGGAAGCAAAGAACTGTGGCAGTAGTAGAGGCTCATACGACCTAGCAGTTTTTGCAAGTGCATTCTGAGACCCATCGACCAGTCGGGGACCCATGATGGAAGGCCCGCGATCTTTTGGGGATTTGGCAGAAGGACAGGACGGACAAGTGACCTTCTCTCAACAATGCCATAGTTGTATTTGTGTATACCTCCTGGCAAGTAAGACGGTAATCTGGCACTATTCCCAAGGCGTCCTTGTCGACAGCTAATCCAAGCAGCCCATAAATCTTGTCTGCTGGATTCGTGGACTCCATGCTGTGAATTCTGTACGAGTTGAGTCCATTTTCCTCGAGACCGGCTGCCATAAGTAAGGCCAGGAGGTTTAGTGGATGCCGCTTCAAGACACCTCTGATTCCAAGGACCATGTTCGGTCTCGGATCAAAATCTGCCAGTCCAATAGCCTCCTCATACTTGGTGAGGGTGCAATCTGCGTTATGTACTGCATGCATAATAACATGCCGGAATGTAGTGAACGCAGCCAGACCCGCCGTGCACTTCTGTCGAGTCAGCTTCCTTTTGCCGCAGATGAATCCTACAGCCTTTCCAACACAGAACTCTTGCAGGATCCAGATGCGACTCCACCACGCCCGTTTGAAGAAGGTGGCAAACCCCTCGAGGGAAAACGCATGGAAGCATCATGTCGATCGCTGAGTTTGTAGTAAAGTTCGCAGATCCAGCGGAGTGGCACGCCATACTTTTCGCCCGACCCATCATTCTTTGTCACGTTGAACATGATATTTCCACCATTGGGTGCCTTACCTTTGTCTCGATATTTTATCGGCTGAACGAAAAGCTCTGCCCACTTCTCTCTTATCGGTTCTGTAAGACCTAAGAAATTGCAATCTAGCGCCTCCTCTCCTAGTGTGTTCAGATAGTCCATGACTCCATCGCTCGTATCATCGGATGGCCCAAGCCAAACTGCAACATGCATCGCTCGTTGGTAGATATTGCGCATGAGCTCCACTTGTTTGCTCTTCTCAGCGTTGTTCTGCTGATCAATGCAGACAGCATCAACCCATAGCATTCTGCGACCAGACTCGGACCTCAGATGAAGCAATGCGGAGTGCAGGTTCCGCGTGACCTGCACGACATTGTTGTTCAGGAATATTGGCAAGATATCGTTGGGATCCCCCAAGCATAAGATAAAGCGACATAGGGAGGAGCCTCGTCGAGACGAAATACAGATATTTCGCAGAAGATATGCTGCTCGTTTTCGGAAGAAGCTTGGGCAGGATTGTTGTTCGTCCCCAGCAACAAGATGAGTCTTATGTGTCGAGAAGAGTCAGGGAGCGAGAAATACTTGAATGCTGTCATGATGAGACGTTTTGCTATTGATATAACCTTGAACAATGAGGTTTTCTTGTGGTATTGCCACACTATGGGGTTGCGTGTTGAAAGTGCAAATGCTGCCTGAACTAGTTGCTTATGCTCGCTCTACTGTAAGAAAGATAAAGGTGGACTTCTTATTGCAGACATCCTTTGGCTATACAGAGTAGTCTAGTACATCCTCGAAGTGGGCTTCCAAGTCGATAGTTGAGGTCGCGATCGATTCTCGGCATGCCTTGATGGCTTCGGCACTTGCAGCAGTGGCGCGGCTAAGCAGAAGCCTAGGGTTAGTATGGCCGGTCAAGCGAAGAGTCCGGAAACTTACAGATTTGTGAAGCTGAGTGCAACGGTCACGGTAGACTTGTATCCTATTAGTTGCTATCGAAAGCCTTCGATGCCGCCACCGCCACTACATTTGAGCTTAAGCCAGTCGCGGAAGCTCGTATGATCAAGGCCAGACCGGGAACAATAGGTAAGAAGTTCTGCGCTAAGGTCATCGCAAGCCTGCTTGCACTGCTCCAGAGTCAGTCTGGGGGCATCAAGATCGATATTAAGGCCTAGATCGCCAGTTTCAGAGAACCTCTGCAGAAGCAGAGTGAGAGCCGACAGTTCTGTCAGCAGCTCACGGACTTGACATGGTTGAGACTTGAATAGCTGAATCTCATTGCGTAGTTGGCTGCCGGATTTGAATGCCGAGACTGGCAGTGTGATGACACTTGCTGCTAATAAATGGATTCGGCCACCTTTCGTGGTTGAGAAGGAGTTCAAGTGCCAGAGGTAAAATGGCGGCCGTCATGTTGTCCTTCCAGTCCCCTCTTTGCGGGGTTGCAAGTGTGGCCCTACCAACAATTGAGGCTAAGGCGATGGCGCCATAACGTCACACGCCCGTGAACCCAGTGAGCTAAATATGAACATGGGGTAGGGTACTGATGCGTTTGATATTTCAGATCGCCGATCAAAATATCAGATGGCAATAATCCAGTTTACCGAGCTCCCACCAAGTCTCAAAGACCTTGGGGCAGAAAGTGAGCTTTCATTCGAAGTGGAAAGCGATAACGTGTCCTGATGAAAAGATTCTTGAAATCGATCTGATCATAGACATCAACAAAGTTTCTCTATCTCAACATCAAGCGCCCGTAACGCTCAGTTCACTCCTGCTTCTGAAAGTGGTTGGGCGTCGCCGGCTTGCGCCAGAAAGACGTAGACAGACGCCAGAACATCATGGTAAACGCCACCATGATAGGGACCGACCATGAAACTTGCTCAACGACCGGCAATTTCATTTGGATGAACGCAACGGCCCACTTCAGCATCAGGGAGCTGATCATTGTTAATAACTTGCTAGAACAGCTTCGGATCCTTGATTACGAAAGCATATGATACATAATGTGCATATAACTATTTTCAAAGCACCACCATAAGGAAGCTAATGCAATGAGGGCATGAGGCCAAAAACATGCTGCAAGAAAGCGCAGGTACAGTCGCAAGCAGACGTAGAATTGGGCGAATCAGCCTATCCGCTTTGATCAATCTACCCACCTGGCGCGCGTAAGTGTTTGAGAGAGCGATACATCTCTCAAAAAAGCCATGAGAGGAAAGCGCCGATGGAAGTATGGACGGGCTGGCCGTCAGTCATGGAACGGTCGGCTTCGCCCTGAGCCGACGACTTAGGTTTCTTCATAGTCTTTCTATGTTACTTTTTTGCAAGGCCCATCTCCTTTATATGTACGCACGAGTTTCACCCCCCACGCATCAGTTATTGGCCGGCATCTTTGTGATGTAAGGGGACATTTTTGGCTGATGGACGAAAGTCACCTTCTGGCCGAATGGTTCAAGCTCATCGACGTCTTTAGGAGCTGAAGAACAGTATGAGAACAGCTGATTATGGCTCCATGGACGACTAATCCAATGGCGCATGTAAGGCAAGGAATAAATTAAGCGGCAGCCTGGTTGGCTTTCGTAGTCGAAGATTGTAGTAGTTGATTGTGATAGCTTTACTTGGTGAAACTTTCGAAGGTTGATCGAACTTGTCTAGGAACTCAGTCGAGATACTAGCTGTATAAAGATATAATTGGGGCGCAGCCGTGTAAGGTACAGCAAGCACATGAACCTTGTACATGTAAATGCACTGACAAATTGTAAGACAGGATGCTTCCGACATACCTTGAAATCTTTTGTCAGAAACTTCATTTCGATATCGGGCCAATTTGCCTCCCGTCCATCTGGCGCACTGCTTCCGGGATGGTTGTATAGCTCTTTCTGTGCCCGATACTGTCCTTGCGCGAGTGCAATAAGAACCGCCGCAATACATGGATCTTCCGCCTCGTTTTGTGGCTTCAATCGGCGGAGCTTTCTCTCAATGAGTCGGGAAACAGGCGGATTAATCCTTGTTGTTTTCTTGTCCAGGCTGTAGAAGCACAACCTAGACTTCCCTGGAGCTGTTTTTTGCGAGTAGGTTGTAGTGTGTCAAGATCTACATATGCGAGGGACGGAGACGGACTGGAACCAGATGCGAAAATGGCGGTCGCTGGTAGGAAGAATCGAGTTTGGTCAAAATAGAACAATAGCGAAGAGGTACTGGGGTTCATCGCTTAGCATCACGCAAATCGATGCAAGACGAGGCTCTTACCATGTTTTTTCAAAGTTGCATACAGCAAGAATCTCAGCTACTGCGGATGCTCTTGCTTCCAGAACGCAACGCCTTGCCAATGACTGCGCTGCATAGATCGCGTAGTCCAAGGTGGTAGGGGTGCGCACAGATACATTCCCATCATTGCCTCGTGGCTGGAAATCGAGTGGTATTGACCCTTCAAGCATTTAGATTTCGGCACCTGCTTGGCGAGAAACATGCAACCCAACAGCTCCAAATGTTTTGCTGTCCAAAGAAGGGGCTGTACGTATAAGCGAGTTCTAGAATTCTTGCGGATGATCGCTAGAATTGAACCTTCCTCAGGTGCATTGAATTGCGGATATCGAGAATGGAGTGGGGGCATGTGGTTGGAAGCAGACACGCGTCGAAATTTTGCCGGACGAGCGGGCTCAACGTGCGCCTGTCGCTTCCGCGTTGGATGCGAAAGCGGCGGAGGCTGGGCTCGAGAGCCGTTGAATTGTCAGGAGAGGTGGACAATAGCATTGCTGACGAACTCATCTTGAAGTTGCTACATGGGGAGTGTTTGCTACGGTGGCTATTTGCGGAAGAATTTCTGGCTCCTTGTTGCTCAATCAGAATGTTAGTAATGAGTCACGTGGATGATGATTCGCCAAACCTCTTGCCTACAAGCAGCCCCGCATCAATGACCAACATTCTTGTAATATTCAGATCCAACATGCCTCAAGCCATTGTTTTAGCCAGGACTCCTCAGGAGCTTGTAGACTTGTCTGAGAAGCATGGCTTGGCTGTACCATTACATTTAAGCGATGATGAGTTAATGAGACCGGCGAGCAAATGGACCTTGCGATATTTAATCGCCTATCGCGTCCTGGTCGATCGCGAAGAGAGCATGTTGGAAACTTTTAGATCAGATCACGGAAGGCAATGTCCAGTTTGCATAAGCACAAATGAGACATCACAGCAACAGTTAAACCAGCAAAGGACGATAGCCATTACGGACGAGCCTTGTCCCGCTAACCTCCTAGAAGCCAAAGAGTCCAACCTAATGCAACTTGAAAATGGAACCTTTTGGGTTGCACTTGCCCGAGCAATAATGCCCGAGCAGTATGAAGAAAGAGTTACCCTGGCCGCGCCAGGAAGAGTGTGGAGAGACCAGACTTCGTCAGTTCTGCAACCGCCATTTTGGGAACTTCTTCCCCAACACACCCGTCCTCATCTGAATTCGAAATCAGTCTGGAGTCTATTGACGAAGATCGGCATGACGATAGAAGGAGTAAGCCAGAAGAAATTACGGTAAATCTCATCACGATTTTTTTGCAACATTCATTATGCTTCTGCCTCGACCAGGAGCCTACTGCGGTAACTGAAGTCCGAACCCGAATAGAACGTCTCCGGTCAGATGCTTGCATCAATGGACGCTTCCCTATCGTCGCAGAAGATGATGGAGGAATCAGCAGAATGAAATGGAGGAGTACTGGATGGTCGATGGAGAACCCTTATCTCGCGTTGATTGAAGCGAAGAGGGCTTTCAAACATTTTTACCTTGATGACAAATCAGGAGGGTTCAAGCCAGTTGTCTCGAATGAAAGTCTTGCTCAGTGCTTCGGTGAAGCACTTGTCACATGGGTGGCCAACCGAGAATTGATGGGACAAGAGTCAGACTTCATACCTATTTCTCTTTCGAGTCTTTTTGCTAATGATCATCTCCTATATAGTGTCTTTCTTATCGCGGCGACGAATACTTTTGTTCGATTTATGCATTTCCGTTTTGGATCTCATTATGCTGAACTTATCAGTACCATCACCGCCGAAGACCAGGAAGCACTCATCATGGATGGTGAGAAAGATAGCTATGTGCACGTGAGAGTTTCGGAATGGTTCAACCTACAGTCGAGCCGGGGACGAAGAACTGCGCTGTGCCATGTCTTAGCACTTTTAAGATGGCATGATGCCCATAATTCCACCAGCAAACTGGGGAGAACGAGTGAGAGCGATACATCGATGGATGAGAGCGACAGTGGATGAAGGAATTCACCTTAACGCGCCTGCTAGGAACTACTGGCATACACTTGGAGTTGCCCATGTGATTGCGTCATAGCAACAAGCCAACGGAACCTTAAATCCTCTAGACGCAGCACAAGCCCCTGGCTCAGCACCTCAAAGACATTGTTGGGAAGTGGATCTTCTTGTCGAAATATGCCCTCTTCCGTCCCGCAGAGGTCCAAGTCGAGATATTGAAATAATCACCTTTAATAGTTAATGTCTGACACCCGCGATAGATGCAGGAGATCATTTGCCACTGAGCCACCGATGAAGACTTATAGTCACTGTAGCCTTTCTTCCATTTCCAAGCTGGTTGTGTGCCTCATACGAACAAGTCCGTACAGCCGAGATCTCCATTGATGAATTTGCCTTATGGCAAGTCGTCGCATGACGATGGGACGAGTATCTGACGTATGCTGTGCCATTTTTGTCGAAGGAAACTGCTGAGATGGTGCACCAAGGTGCTTGCTGCCCAAAAAGTGGAGGATATGCCGTAAATTGCCTATTGTTGTGGGGTGTCGCACTGATGTTCTGCGTGGTTGTGACAGGGTTGCTAGCCTGTAGACACAATGAGCCTCATCATGATTTAATACGAGGGTATTGATGAATCAGAGCACGTCCAGAATTACTGTTCATTGAACCACTCAATGTACCTGGTGTACCAAGCTCCGACGCTTTGCGCTTTCTTTGCATCTTTTGAGGGTTGAGAATGCGGGACCTTGGCGTCAGAACGTTTCTCTTAGGAGATATAGGAGTGGATGTTGAATTCGAATTCGTACATCGGTGCTATTTACTTAACAAATCACTGAAACCTTGCTTTCCATGTTTCGAGCGATATGTAGCACTGCGAACTGTCTTGAGATGTCCAATGAGCCAGGTCATACAGAATGATAAGTCCCTGTAGGAATAAAGCTGTCTAAAGCGACTGTATGAGACTAGAATCGACTATATGACAGGCAATTGAATGGAGGTATGACGACAAGCGACATGTGATTACCATGCCCTCTGTCTGGCCTTCAATCTGTCTTGTGCACACCCTTGCTTCCACAGAGCAATGGGAAAATTACTGAGAGATTGTTACAAGCACCAATTAGTGCTCTTGGAATTCTATCACGAGAACTCGCCGTGGCACTACTTGAAAGCTAGTCTGGTTAGATGGCAATACCTAAGCCCCTTTGTAGTCTCCGACATCTGCGCTTGGTTGGACTATTGTCTAACTTCTAAGTATAAACACATGCGTACGCATTCTTTATCCTGCATATATATTACTAGGACCTATGCGTACGCACTATTATGCTCCTGAAATACGTGCGTATGCATTGTTAGTGCCCTGTATGCTTACCTATTATGCTTATGCGTGCGCACTGCATATATTTGATCCATGAACTTTGTGCGTACGAGCTACATTACACCAACTACAGTAGATTTTAAATTATAAATTACGCGTTTTAATCATGCGTACGTGTTCTAATAGAATTACTGTATACTGATTTTCGGTCTATGCGAATCAAATCCTCGCGTCTCCTGTTAGTGGAGCGACTTATTATACGGCTATATATTCCAGTCTTTGATATTTGCTCAAGACATTGCTCCGGTATGATTCGTTCCATACTAATGTTATAAACATCATAATTCTTTCCTTCATAGCCCCTAATAATTTCGTCTAGTTTTGAGAGATTATGAAGGTGGACAGTGGTTACATGAGCGAGCCGTAACTCATGAAATATTATAAAAAATTCCCTTGGCTTAAGTTACCTTTAATCTTTTATATAAATTTTCTCTTTATTATAATGTAATCCATAAGCGAATGTCCCACGAATCCTAACCCCTAGGATAATATCGTTAATCAAAACACCACAAACCATTTGATCAATTAAATCTAACTACTAAACTCTTGCCCAGATACCCCCATCTCGACCTTGCATGTTCGTGAATTATGCCCGGTGACACCGCATATGCCACAACGTCTTGCCCTTGGCTGCGCTGAACTTGCCCGAACACCCTGCCTCGAGGATTCGGCTACTACCTGCTTATCTACATCTATTTGATCAATTGATGCCTGACCTTCCTCAATAGTCATCTTTACTCCATTCCGTAGGCGGGTCTTTTTCGCTCTACGGCGTCGGCTGAGGATGTGGTTGGCTGCTCGAAGCTCACGGTTCTTGGCCTCAATTAATGCTCCCTATGCTGCATTGCGAAAAACCCTTGGAAATTGACTTTAAACCATCGATTATGGATACCGGAGAGCTGCTTTTGTGTCCTCTGATTCGTTGTGCAACGTATTCAGACTGAGATTGCGTTTCCCCAACTGTCTTAGGGGTCTTTGAGACCCATGGGTCAGGAAGCTCGGGAGACCCCTCGAGGGCGTTGGAGTATGTATCTTCACATCAAGCTTCGATATGACATGATATGCACTCAGGGGACAAGACCGGCCCCTCTGAAGCTTCTCTCGATATTGTTTTATGTTATAGTTACTTGAAATGCAGCGTGGAAGGCGGGAAAGAAGTCGTCCTTGGAAATGTGTGTAATCGAGCTTCTGATCAACTGCTCAATCTCTCGACCGTATGCCTTCTTGAGCGAGGCAAAATAGCCTACATCCAAGGGCTGGAATAGGTGGGATGAATGAGGGGACATACAAAGCGTGATGATCTTGTTCTCCTTGCAATATGCCTTAAACTCGACTGAGTGGTGGCTTTCGTGCCCATCAAGAACCAGCAGACGACAGGCACCATTTGATCTTTTGATTGTGTGTTGATTGAAGTGCTTTAATCACTCAAGGCCCGTCTTGTTGTTTGTCCAGCCATTTATGGTGGTTGCAATAGCCCAATCGGCCGGAAGGTTGCTTTCTTGATACCAACTCGAGAGGTGATTGGCCTGCAACCACGATGAACGGCGGCGTTGCCCAGCCGCCCGCAGAGATCGATTGGATGATTGTAAAACATTCACGGTTCCCGGGCTGGATCTTTTAGGGTTCTCATGCCTTTCTGCGCCTGTGAGGACCATCCCACTTGTAATGACGCCCATCATGAAGCCAGTCTCGTCAAAGTTATAGATATCATTTGATCTTATGCCGTACTTTGCGATTGTGTTCGCTACGAGCGAGAACCACGCATTTATTGCGATTGGATCTTCGCATTTGGCCCTCTGATAGTCATATCTACGAAAGAAACGCGTTGTAAGCTCTGGTTGCCGCTTAATAAAACTCGCCGTCCAGTTCTTTCCAACAGGTAACGCGTCGCGCTTAGTACACAAGATATTGGCCATATCTTCAACACCCTTAATCCGGGGAAAATCCTCGTGAATCCATATCGAGGATATATTCAACTAGCTTCTCCTCCTCAAGGTTAGTTAACTTACGCGAATTAGCCATAATATCGCATCGAGGTTGCATGCCTTGCTGCCGGCGGCTCAACTTCTTCCGGCATGCTCTGTAGATAGCTGCAGCGCGTCGCAAGCTTAACTCTGGCTCTTTTTGAGGGGCTTGAAATACAAGAAGGATATTAGCTTCATGCTTTGGGTCTGACATGCCTAATTATGGCGGATCAATTGATCTTTTGATGATGTAGGATGAGGAATTTCTAGGACATTCGCTTGTGAATTACGTTATATCTCTTACATAAATCTATAATCAATATTGCTGTAACAAAGATAACCGAGGATTATACTATATTAATCAACCGAAATATTAACTTACCTTAGCTATAACCTCTAATAAGGCGGCAGAGATATCGCTGGTCGATCAATAAGACACTCAGGTTACCTGCCACGCCTGAGGTAGGCATAGTAGCAGGTATATTGATACCACTTCGCAACGCTGCGGCCGCTACTCTCGGAGTTACACTCGATAAAGTAGTTATTTCGTACTCGGTATTCCCTGGTCTGCCTCGCTATAATATTAATAACGCTCTCGCTTTCGTCGGGCTGCGCCCACTGTTGCGTTCGTCAGCCAATGGAAACTCACTTTGATGATTTTTGTATCCTTCCTGCAGTCTTCCCTATAGCTAGAGTGACGGCCTTCTTTGATTCTAAAGTTGATGCCAAGATCATTCAAAACAACGCCCAAACCGACGCCTTCTCCGAAAACGTCCTCGGAGGGATTAAAACCATACTTGCATTTAACCTGTGTCGTCGATTAACTCACGAGTATGCGACCTATACGCAGAAGAGCTTTGATGAAATGGTTGTACGGTGTCATGTTTGGCGGAGAGTATTTTTGATCTATGCCGGCATGGCCCTTGCATTCTGGCAAGGTGTTGCCATGATCCACAGAGGGAGGTCGATAACTTTGGGACCGTGTTTACGTAGGTCTTCTAAGTATCTGTCATTCTGGGAACACCGACATGTTGACGCACGACATCAGTGTCTTGTTCTCGGTTATTATGGCCTCAGCTTCCTTGAACTCTTTAGCTCCGCATATCCTGGCCTTCAGCCGGGCGACGACAGCGGCAAGTGAGCTCTTTGTTTCAATGGACAGAAACTCCGAGATGAGTCCCTTTGCAGATTCCGAAGTACAACCCAAATAAACCGAAGGTATCATTGAAATAAATGCAGTGAGCTTTGCTTACCCGAAAAGGCCAAGTGCTACAGTGTTGCGTCAGTTTTTCCTTGAATATTCCTGCTGGCCGGGTTACGGCTCTCGTGGTCAGTTGGTTCTCGTGGAGTGATCTAAAAAGAATAACAGGTGCTATCGGACCTTAAGGACCCAGTGGCTCAGGTAAGAGTACAATAATTGGACTTCTGGAACGTTGGTACCATCCCATAGCAGGATCTATCATTTAGACCGAGTCGATATTGCACACATTAACCTGAGGTGGCTACGCACCAACGTTCACTTAGTACAACAAGTAAGTGAAGGCTCTTAATAAGTGCAATTCGAAATGTCGTTGCGAGATGCGAGCGAGACTAATTTCTCCAAGGAGCCAGTTCTCTTCAATGGTACAGTTTATAAAAACATTGCGTCGATCCGACGCCTATTGGCACGATTGACAAAATTAGTAAGGAAATAATTAGATTTCCTCGACCACGTCAACCACACAAGTTTGAGATGACTATTGATCATTCAGGGCCACCAATTCAGCGATGGTTATCCGAATCTCCAAATGAGGTGCCTTGGAATGATGTGAGCTCTGTGCTGAATCAACAGCCTGCGAATTCATCAGGGCAGGCAGCAGAGTCCCTTATTAAACGACTGCCGGGCGGAACAGATTCATGGAACCAAGTGGTGGATGCAACCCAAGCAGTCCCCTCCCAACATCTGCTTTACCCTAAACCGTTTGGGCTTATCCTGCCTCCAAGCATCAAGGTACGTAGTTTCACTTGATAAACATTAGACCATATTTAAATTCTATTTATGATTAACTATCGAGGGTCTGTAGAAAGCTTCCGTAATATGGTTAAGGAAATGGCATATTACGCTATGCATTATAACCAGCGATTGAGCTGAGGAAGCCGTAGGTAAAAATTGCTGGAGACTGCGATTATTAGCCCGACACTATTGGCTTTCACAACAGCTAGCTGACGACGCCGTAAAAAAACGGGCCACACAGCAAGGGTGGCAGCCGCGTGGGCCTCCTAAAGCATCTAGTAGGCGAATGCGACCTGGGTCTTCCAGCCCACCACCACTCTTTCTCTCCAAATTTAGGCCCAAAATATGCATTGATGGCTTAGAGAACATACCAGAACAAGTTTCAATATCTTCAACCCACATTGCTGTCGTGGTATGTCATGGCATGTCGCCGCATGGCGACTCTTGATCAAGCGTTACATTTCCTATCATAGAGTGTCAACTGGCCAAGCCGCCCCATTGGAACCCACCAGGCACGTTGGCTGTCATCATGCTTTGCAAGTTTTTTTAAAATCAAGCGCATTGAGACGTAACAAATACTCCAAAGCCAGTTGAGAAGATGTTCAATATCAGCATCAGGCTACGGCGGCTTTGAACGGAGAGCAAGCAAGTTCTACATATCAGTCTACAATGAAAACTTTGAGAACGGTAATGGTCATGTTTCAAATTGAAGGAGAGTAAGACTATCGGAATGTTATGAATAAGACTTTCGAGACCAATAGTACCTGAAGCTTCGTTATGGTTGGTCATATCTTCTTGTCTTAGCCATATTATTGAGCTTCAGGTCCCGACAAACCAAGACATATTCAATGCAAGGGTCGTTGGTCGTGAGGGGGAGGAAAATCTGATCCAGAACTCACTTTTTCCAATTTTTTTCTTCTTCTTTTCTTCGACTCTTTTTCATGCGCTCTGGCTTCCATCTCAAATTGATCGTGAGCATAGACTTCATCTGTCAATAACCGTATAGGCTGTCTCCTGTTTATTGTGGTCCCTTCCAGCAATAATTATGGCATTTGAAGATTGTTTGACCACAGCCTATGACGAGGAACTCGCTCTGCGTCTCCAACTCGAAGAGATCGAGACTCAAGACATACTTCGCTGTGGCAAATGGGCCGAAAGTAGACCTCCAGACTTTGTTGTGGCTTTTAATAACTTCAAGACCGATTTAGAGAGGGCGATAGTCCTGGTTCAGGATGCCAAACTCGCTCATAGCGTTGCTGAGGCTGTTGACTCCGATGCTGAGCTCATCGAATTGATTAGGATTGAGGAGTCACAATCAGTGCATGACCGGCATCTTGCGCTGGGCTTGAACGAAGAGGCAAGCCTGCTGTCCGAAAACGCTGCTGAGTTGCCACAGATTCCTTGGCTCGAGCCGGCCTCTTTCGATTGGGACTTCAGGCAGTCTACAGAATCTTTAGATCTTGATAATGAATCCAACAGCACCGTTGCAGGTCCTTCCGCCCGATACGCTCCTGGTCAGGAGGCTGCGCTCGAAGCCTTCCCCAAATTGAACTCGATTGCAGTGTTTGCGGGGAGCGCACAACTTCGAGCACCAGTGTTCGTCTAGCATGCAAGGATATCTACTGTAGGCCATGTCTAAAGGCTTTTGTTCTGCGCGCTGCGAAAGATGAAAGTCTATTCCCGCCAAAGTGTCACCGCCAACCGATCGACGTCTCTCTCATCGAAGCAGAATTCACACTTGAAGAGCGTTCAACCTATCGAGACGCAGAGCTCGAATTTACAAGTACGGAGAGAGTGTATTGCGCCAACCTGGAGTGTGGCAAGTTTATTCCTGAATCCCAACGGACAAGAGATAGAACCTCTTGTGCTAGCTGCGGCACTGAAATGTGTAAGTATTGCAAGGGCTTGGCTCACAATGGAGGCTGTGTTGCAGACGAAGAACGGCAAAACTTATTAGCTACGCGAATCAGCAGAGTTGGCGTGCCTGTTTTGGTTGTGGTGAAATGGTAGCTCGGGATGAAGGTTGTGACCATATGACGTGAGTGACAGCTCTGAACACTGTATGCCTTCCAACGACATTCATTAACAGATGAACAGATGCCGATGCAAAGCTGAGTTTTGCTATAGATGCGGTGTCAGGTGGAAAGAATGTTCTTGTGGGGATTGGGAGCCTGCACTACTAGCTCGAAGGGCCGAGGATATAGTTGATCGAGAGGCTCCACACCCAATGGCTCCTGTGCAGCGTCAACAACGGGTAGCTGCCATGGAACAGGAACTTCTGGCGAATCACGATTGCCGTCACGCTGGAAAATTTGCACGAATAGAATTGGACGGCCGTCGCGGCCGGGCCTGCGAGATCTGTGGCGACAGACATCGCAAGTTTATTTTATCTTGCAGAAGATGTCATATGCTAGCTTGCAATGACTGCCGAAGGTACAGAATCTAGGCGATATCCATTCGATAGTATATGATTCTTAGCTTATATTAATATCCCCTGAAATCTTCTCTATGATATTATGTGTAGTTGCAAACTAATCTCGCTGCTCAGACTATACAAACGACAGCAGTGTATTGAAGCGTCTTAATGCGGGGTTTACGAGCCCAGAGGATGGCTACGTTATCAGCAGATGTCGCAAGCCTTGGAATGGGAGACCCAGCACTTGAGCGGCCTCTACGTCTATGCACGGTGCGGATTTATGGGGCAGTTGAAGCACAAATACGATTTAGATCGCTTGACGAGTATATCGCATGCTATTGCTACAAATTTGTACTGCACCGCCAGTCAGAAACCTACAATGAGCCGCACGATGAGGAATGCACAAACTGGGGGAGTTAGATTCTGATGAAGGTCTGACGCGTTTGAAGATGAAACCAAAATGTGGGCGGAGGCCGTCTTTCAAGAATCAGAAGACCTGGATAATACGCAACATGAGGGCAGGGCTCGATTTCAGGACTCCACGAGCACTGAGAATACCCAGGACGAAACCCCCATATATGCCGCTGAGTCCGAGTTCCTATAGCTGTTATTCAAGCTCAGTCTGTCACTGAGCACTTAGCCATTCCTTGAGGGTGAACCTGCATCTACCTTACTGGTGTATTTCAGTGGCATTTTCGGATTCTCTGCGGACTGTCGGCAATTTAAGCTTGCTCGACAATACTGTCCTTCGTTATCACCGTTAATCTACTGTCAACAATTAATATTCCTAGAATATGCATTAACGGTTTTTGCATACCCATTCATCGGTACACCTGAAAGACTCCACACCCAGCAAGTTGATCGGCTACAAGAGATTTGCATTCGGTACACAACTACTGGTTCGCCCTCTGCCTTAGCCGAGCTAATTAACCTCGGAAGTTTTGGTTTGCTTATGGCAAGAACTGAGCCACCCGCATATTTTCTACGCTGGAGTGATAATGGAGTGAGCGTTTCTTGAGGTGGATCTTTTACATTGACCATGAGCGCGTTCCGGCAGCTCAGCGAGTACTTGATATCGTAAGCCGAAGTATTATGCGATGAGCTATTGTTTGGATGGCGACCCGAGATTCGCTTTACTGATATAGAAGATGACTTGACCAATTTTTCGAGACCCTTATAGTTTCTCTCGAACTCTTGGACCATTAGTTTGTCGATATTTTGCCTTGGTTCCCACCCAGTCGTACCGTCCTTCCACTCTAATAAGAACAATCCCCATAGACGAGCATGGATGCGTTCAACTGGGAAAACATCCGAGCCATCATCTGCAGAAGCTCTCCCAGATATCGCCATGCCATCCTTATTTGTGTAATCTTTGTGATCGTGCCGAGTGTCGTTGACTTGATCAGGCTCCGCTTTATCCTTGCATCGTTTTGCGGCTGGTGTTACTTTTGCCTCGTGAAGACTGGTCTCCATTCCTTCTTCTCGAGCTCTTTTGGTGGGTTTTTGAACAGAATGAATACCATCTGGGCTATGATTCACATGCTTTGGTGTTCCAGATGCACCATCAGATAATGTTACGTCCCTTGCTGATGCTGCAAAGACTCGAGATCCACGTTGAGTGAGTTTTGTCTTTGCAATTGCCTTTGTAGGGACAAGCGGAGAGGACGATAGCTGCGAGGTGTCGATAACTTTGGATCCAGGTCGAGTCGAGGAACCATTGGCTGTTTTGCTGACCATGGCAAAAATTATGTCTATACCTGGCAGCTTACCTGCTGTAGAGGAAGACGATACGGGATTGCTCGAGGCAGGCAAGGTGTTGCCTAAAGTCTTCCATCGCGCTAACAGATCTTCCACGCTTGGAAACTCGTCATCTGATGATTATGAGTCTCTCCTCAAATCGTGGCGAGTCTGCTGGCTGGATGACAGTAGGGCCTGAAATTCATACACCACGTGAAACAATACCTGAGGACGATGCCAGCGGGCCCGATCCGTGCGAGCATGCTTGAGTAATTTAATTCTCGACCTTTGCAAAGAAGAATTGATTTCTTCCTCGAACAGCCCACAATACCATTCACGACTTCGGATGATTCTACTTAGCAGCGCACTGTAGTCGATCACAATTGAGACTCAACACAGCGCTTGGCTTTGGAATCTGAATAACCTGTTCATCGCTTCCTGTTTATGAGCAATGCTGGTGTCCATACAGAGAAAAAATATTCATTATCAGCTCGCGGCATCCCGCCTTCAGTTTATTGGAAAAAGCAAGAATAGGTCACAACTCAGGCCATCTTGTAACCCAAGTCAAGCGACCACAGCCACCTAGAATTCCCATCTTTTACAGATTGCCAGGTTTCTAGCCTCCCTCAACTGCGTTGTTTTGGCAAGAGTTTAGAAGGCCTTGCGATTGCGTATAGTTTGGCAGGCGATAGGTCAATGCCGGGGAAAGTGGTACCCTGAGCTGAAAGGAGAAGAAACAGGTCAGCCACAAAGTCTCCAACCGAAGACGGAAGCGGTTTGCCTATACTCAATATATTTAAGAGACCTATTGAGTAGAATTTATCGATTGTTCCAAATAGAAGTTGCTATGGCACCCATCTCCTAGGTCTCGGCATTTCCTAGTTGCTGCTCATTAGCTTTGTCTTCCAAGTCAGGAAGGTTCAGTATCATAGACAAGACATCCTCACCCGAGTTGATATCTTGACTGGGGGCTCGACCGCTATATTGGTGTGAATGCTACCCGATATGTTTATTAGGTCGAGGGCAGATACTTGAGCGAGGATCTTGAGGTCCTTTATATAAGCAACCGTATCAGTTTCTTCTGGAGTTTCGTCGTGTGTCCCTAATGCTCTACCGATTTCTGTGAGATCTTGCGACTGGTTTAGTGTGTGGATAAGCTGGCCGCCGATCCTAGCCTTATGCCTCTGTTCCGGCGTTGGTAAGCCATTGATGATCATGATACTAGTTTCGCAGGATTTCAAGAGCTTGTTCTTCAACTCCTGGCAACCGTTAGGGCATCGATTACATCTATAAGATATTTCACATTAACTTAGCGTATTTCATTTTACAGTTGATAGTAGCGTATATACTCACTGGTGTCAATGTTCATAGGCGACTGGGAGCTAGCTTCATTGATGCTGAAGCGAGCTGGTGATCGAGACGGAACCTCCAAGACTCCTCATCATTCCCTGCGGTCTGATCACCATTCACCGAATCGGTTGGAGTGTCCGAATTCAATCTGGTCCTGCCCTCGAGACGTTTCAGCTGTGCTTCCAGTTGAGATATACGCTTCGCCATTTCTGTCTTGGTGTAGCGGCCATTTCGATCAGTGAACACGCATTCCTGTTCCAGTCGGGTGCATCGCCGGCACGGTTCGCCTCCTTGGCACCTCTCCTTGTTGCGCCGACAGGAGTCGCATCTATCGACACTGGGTTAGTATCCGCCCATGAATCGAGACTATGGCAAACAGGAATTGCCGTCTACATACGCCCTGGCACGTCGGTGAGTAGTACCTGTTCTCACTTTCTGCATTTTCAAGATGAAGGAATAATTGCGGAAGAAGTCTTTAGTATATGACATATATGAAAATTTAGCATAAAAAGCAAAGGTGCAATAAATTGTGTGGTAATTAGCTTATATAACCTCTTACCAAGTGGTCGAATTATGATATGTCACTTTATTGGCTGCTTATCTTATTAATTTTACTATGACACTCAGTGTGTATCTAGATCATATATTTAATGCTGAAACTGTCCAGGATGATGGCGATACCTCGCTTATTTATTGGTGATATACACTATTTATAAGCGGAGGAGCATAATTCAGAAGCAGGTGGGAAAGCGCAATGAGCTAAGACTTGGGTTGTCGCAGTCAGAGTTATTTTAATAGCGACTCAATGGGATTGCAACCCAGTCTCAGAAGAAATGAAGGAATGCTGCCGGCGATAAATAACAGGCCGGCCCGTAATGCTTATAGTATTGGTGACACCAAATATGCACATTGTCGGCCAAATCATCTAGCAAGTACATAATTCCCTGGATTTGTAAATATTCCAAGGGGTCTGTAGTCGGCAGTTCGCACTGGAAGTCCTGACTCAGGGACATTATACATTACTGGACAGAAGATGCGATATCGAATCAACACAAGTCAACACAAAAGAATGAGACCAGATCGGAGAAATTTCAGAGCTGTCAGACCGATATTTACGAGCACAATTAGTGTACTATCCTTTGAGTACAGTAATGGAGTCCTTTCCTATGAGGTGATGGGGAATTTCGGATCCTGAATCTCCAAACCTCAGCCCTTGCCAAGGCCAGCACCGATTCCAATCAGATCGACTCACTGAGACGCACAATCATGTGGGATCAGATACGGGCGCCAGTAATGGCTCGCATTGACCAGACAGAGTGCTCTCCCATTGAACGGACAGAGGACTCGGCAGCCATAGTTCTGTATTGCAGCCATAGTTCTGTATTGCAGCCATAATATTCTGACCTTGTTATGCTCCTTCCCAGACCAGTCCGCAAGATACTTGGCAGTCTGGGATCTTGAAAGCAATCAGCTCCTCGAAAAACGACGGCTGGGCCTTAAGAAAATGTATTCGTTCGAAACAGTCAGAATGATTTATGGTGCGGTAGGCATGGCATGTTTCAGCGCTCTGGTAATTGGTGGCAGGGGCGGCCAGATGGCTTAGTTGCTATGGTGGTTTGCGGGAATTGGTGGCACGGATACAATACCTAGGCCCTTTGAATATTTAAACATACGGTCCTTCCCAGCTTGACATTGTGCACATGATATCCTCGCATTCCCACTCATGATGTCAATTGGAGAAACGCTCACCTGGACATGCTATCCTGAAGAGGAAGGATGCATTCTTTCTGTTCGCCGTAATGGGGCAATATTCCGAATCGAATACTTCTCTGAAAATTTCAAATCCACGCCTACTCTCTTAGAGTTTTGCATAACCCAGACAGCTATTTTGGCTGATACTAATTCAAACTCTCCCTCACCCTCATCGAGGCCGCGAAAGCACTTGTCAAGCCATTTGAGTCTACGATAGCTCGTTTAAGTCATGGAGTGTCAGCAACGCACACCCTTCGGGACTACCTTTACCCACGGCAACTTCGTCTGATCGCAAGAGTTGATCGGCACTCGCAAGCTGTTGAGCCCTGCGTCTCCAATTCACCACCCGTCCATGTTCCCCAGGCGAGCCCATTGACATGGGCTCTGTTGGATCTTTGGTAGCGTTGAATGACAATAATTATTACACCTCACGACAAGTTGAGTTTCCAAAGCAGCTACCTGATCGTGGTAACGCACATATCCACCGTCGAGGGCTGTTGGTAGACAATCGCCAAACCAAATGCTTCTTTAAGGCCTTCCGCCCCGCTGACAGCGATGCGAACTGTCATGCAACCCTGCTCGAGCTTTCCAGATATAACCAGATCAATGAAGCAATAGCGTCCAAGCGGCTTGCACCTGAACTACGAATCGGCCGAATGCATGGAGTGGTGATAGATGACAACAAGGACCTCACGGAGGCATATCAACTACGAAACAACGACGGAAGGCGACTTATCGGCTTACTCTTGTCATATATCGAGCCGTTGCACGGCTATGATCGTAGTAGCTTGCAATCAATGGACAAGGCCTTCATTCAAAGATATTGTTCCCAGGTAATAGGCGAGCTGGAGCATATTCTCCATGCCCTGCATGACGCCGACATAGTCTGGGGAGATGCAAAGCCAGACAACATCATGGTTGATAAGGACAACAATATCTGGATAATCGATTTTGGTGGGGGTTTTACAGGAGGCTGGGTTGATAAAAATAATCGTGACTCCAAGGCTGGAGATCTACAATGGTTAGAACGGATGAAGACTTGGCTCGAAGGATTTTTATATTGAATCCTACTACGCCAATGGTCTCGCGGATCAGGTCGTGATTCCAAAGCACAGCCTGTCATATGATCCGTGCCACCCAACATTCCATCGAGATTACCGTAGGAGGGATTGGAGACTCTTGATTGTCGTGATCAAGAGTTATTGGGTATCCCTGACGCACCCACTCCTGCACGAAGTCCCGCTTCAAGCTTTCTTCCCTGTCAGAATCGAGCATGAGAGAAAGGTTGCATTTCCATTCGGAAACTGCATAATTCCTATGTTGCAGCAAACGCGAGATAATTTTGTTATTGTCGCATATATATCGATCCAATTCTTCTTTTGATGCACCCTCATCGAACTCGTCAAGAGCTCGAGTCAGAGGCGTTCCAAGATATTCGCCGTCTGAGTATAACTCGACAATGGGATCTTTCAAATAATTCTCCACGAGATACTCTACTAGGCTCGGAAAGTTATGATAGGCAGCCTCATGTAGCACCGTTTCGTTATATCCAATGGTGGAATGTCCAACGTGCGTGAGCAGTGGAGCTCCACGCTCTATCAAAATCTTCGCTACCTCCTTATCCTCCTCGTGGGTAATGATAAAATGCAAGATGGTGAAGCTTGTGTCAGGCAGCAACTCGATAACCTCCTCTGGGAAGGAAGTGATGCAGTTGCAATGTTCATATGATGTAATATTCATTTCCTCTTTTGAAGGCACATTGTTAGATATTTGCTCGCGATTACGCCCTTCAATGGCCGCGAAGAGTGGTTTGAATCTGAGGATTTGCTTAAAGAGACTGATGTTATATATAGCTTATCTTACTCTTGTTTCTTCGTGAAGTTGACCGCGTGTATGAGCAACAGTCTCGTTGGTGGGGTTGTTAAGGAGATGTTTCGTAGAACACAACTTGAGAAGCAGGCATTGCAAGCTCTTATGTGTTGAGATGACACGTTGTTGAGTTTAGATCTGTTTTGGTGACTCTTGCAGTCAATGCAGCAGCGAAGTCTAGAGACGATTTAAGCTTGGGCATGCGTCCCATGGCACTGAATGATGCATGCTTACCATCGCGATGGGTCCATTTCAAATCCGGTGCTATTGGTGCCCTCAAGTATAGCCAATAACGCTATGATTTAGGCGAATCGGAGAGTTTGCTGGACTCTGCCTTGTAAACAGCTTCAGGATAAGACTTGACTAAGCTGTTGGTGTTCGCGCTCTTCTAAATGAATAAAATCAACTGCGTGAGTCCGCACCCTCTCTGATAACGAACCCTTGTTGGGATGACAAATTGGAGCCCTTCCACTGCTGTGACTAATCCTTGCTTGTGAACCTGCTCTCGGAGCCGAATCCGGTACACCATGGCTCATCTGGAATGGCGTTTAAGATGTCAAATGTCCAAATGCGGATTTGGTACAGCTAGTTGTAAATGCTTAAAGCATGTGATTACCTTTACTCAAAGCGGTCAACTAAGAAGCCGAAAGGAGGACAAGTTGTACATAGGTGGAACAGGATCAAGAAGAAAAATATACTTGTTTCCGGCTGCATCTCAAATTCTGGTCTCTTGCAACAATCCGAGCATAAAGCTATAAAGTCAAAGCAAGAACTTCGAACCCCGTCTGAGGAACCCATACATTCTCAGCTTTGACGATGAGTAAATCAGCAAGCGCCATGAAGAAGGACAAAAAGCGATCCAACAAGCACGTTCGTTCCGTCATTTACATCGTGAGAATCCTTTACTGTAATCATTGTTCCAACTTGATAAGATAGGTAATAGTTCAAAAGCATGAGAAGAGAAATGGATGGATGTCATTATACCACCATGAACTGCCATGACTACTAAGGTACAGATAACGCTGCATTGGCCAAAACATCTGCTTCATGGTTAAAATCGCGCGGTACATAATACCACACGACCTGCACACCAACCATAGATAGGAGCTTCGTCTCTTCATACAACATCCTAAAACCTTCACTGTTTTTGATGACCTGTCCGTGGCGGTTGTAATAGACTTCGTTTTGTTCATCTAAGGTCCATTTTGACATATGCTCGCAAATGCAGTCAACTAAGTAGCTTGAGTCGGTACCAAGAATAAGTCGAAAATGGCTAACATCCCGCCGTTGGTCAGGACCAGCACCTGGCAATGAAGCCTTAACTAGAGAACGACGCTCTGGAACAACTGTAGAGCGGACCATACGCATAGCCTCTAATGCGGCTGTAATCTCTGCCAGCTGGTTCGTTGGGTTTTCCGTATCTATGATGCGAGAAATGTTTTTCGGTGAGGCTGGCCCAAAATGCACACCAATTGAGGCCTGGACGGCAGCTGGTCCTTTGGCTGGGCATGCACCATCAATAAAGACCGCAGCTGAGCGACTAGTCCCTGCATATATGTGTTCATAGGTGTGGTGCGTCGGGTGCTTCATTGCAGCATCCAGCCCTCTCTCCCCACAAGCCAGGTGACACCGCAGGTTACCCAGTATGTGAGGGGTATCTGGTCTGGGCTGCTTTCAGTGTTGACCGAGATGTTCCGAGTATTCACTCGGCCAATGACTTGCTCATAATTTCGTGATTTGAAGCGTACTGTGGAGCCAACGAGAATGAAGACTCGGTATTGATTGGTCATTTTCGTGAAGAAGCTTAGGACCACTCTTGACTCTTCATTGCATGGTGTTTACACTTGCTCATATGTATGATATTCCTGGTATCGGGAAATTGTGCATTGAGAAGTTTCAGGACGTGGCACAGTGACAGTGGAAATCTGACTCTCTATTAGATGCAGCACGGGAGCATATAGTGGTACGTCACCTGGTATCAGGGAAATGCGTGAAGCTATTGTGAAGGTATTCTGGGAGCATGGTGAACTACTGGAGAAGGATGATGTCAAGACGTTCATGTTGGAAATGACCCATCTGACTTTCGATATCTTGATGTATATGAAAAGGGTACCACCGACAAGGTTGTTTGGTCAAGGTGGGTGGAGATAGGGATAGCAATTTTGATATTAAATATACACCTCTCTAAATGCGTTTCCGAACAGATTCTACATGATTCCGAGCCTGTTAGCCGCTAATCGGTCGCATAGTTAGGACGGTTGCCTTCACTGATATAGAGCTGCAACCCCGAGAGGAATTGTTGCTAAAATACAAGAAGCTAAGGAGTGCTTTGAAGAGGCCGAGGGAGTTTGTGGCATTGGTATTTCAGAAGCCAACAGCGAACCAGCCTGCTCGTATTCCAAGCTGTGTTCTCGCATCGATCAAGCATTAGGTCGATGGCTGCCCCATTTACAAGCAAGCTTCTGCTCGTCTTGAGAGCGGCTAATAAAATCGGCATCTCCTTCTCATCCAGGAGCCCCAACTTCCAGCCAGGAGAGAGTCTCTGGTTTCTGAGAAAGGGGTTGGAGAGATGGGAAAACCTCCAAAGTCATCGACCCAACCGACGCAAGCGACGTCGAAATCGCAAAGCGGCCAATCTAGACAGTGATTCGGATTTTGTTGCAGGAAGTGAGGAGGCTGATGCCACGTCAGATGAAGAAAGCCTTGCAGTTATGCGAAAGAAACAAGCAGAGGTGGTTCGCAACATGGAAGCTCGAATACACGAGCTTATTGCAGAGTTTAAACGAAAACATCCACAATGGCAGACATCCTATAACCCCATCATGGGTTAGCTTGACCATCGCCTGGAATCAGTTCGATTATGGCAGAGTAACTATAAAAGGTATCTTAAGAAGTATAAAAGCATGTACCAAGGCTGTTTTCCTATGCGACAACCCCAAGTGTAAGGGATAACGGAAGAGTGGAGAAGCATAATAGCAAACCGATGGTGCTACCTGGGATACTCATAAAAAGTGTGAGCATTTAATATCCCATCCTGTCTTCATAATCCAGCACATTTCTCCATCCTCCAATACCGGATACCCACTTGGGATCCAGAAACAGAGGACCATTGCTAAGGAAGCAGGATCGAGCCGAGCTGTAATTGCGATGGTGCCAGGCCAATATGATGAAACAGATTTACTGCGCATACTATGGGCGAAGAAGCCCTATCCAGGAATAGATACCAGCTTGCGTCGAGTCAGTCGCTGTAGATGAAAATGACGGACCAATGCGGCCAGGGTTGGATTATAACCACAGATTCGGTCCTGGCCTTAGGTCGGCAGTCGGCGCTGCGGGAGGGATATTTTCTTCTTCTCTTCTCAAACCGATTGCAATCTTTCCATCATTTATACGTGAAAATAGACAACGTCAAGATATGAGCTTGGCTCCGTGCTCAGGCCTGGTCCGCAATCGAGTAGAGAGAGAAGCATTCCCTTGGTCAGTCATGCGTTAGAAACAACCCAAGCGGACTAGCTTCAAGCGCGCAGCACTTTCTGCAGTCTGCATACTGCCGTCCTACTTCCTAGCCCTTGTCCGACGATGGGCCACTTTCCTTCCATTACTCTTTAGCGTGGATATGTCATCCTTATCAACTCCTCTTGGGCAGCCTCTTATTGCCATCCCCGGCGCAGCTCTGCCGCAACGCCAAGCGACTGTTTGCTTTCTCTTTCTGCAATCCTAGTGCTGCGTCGACCTAGGTTGCAAGTAGTCCTGGTTGTTCTTCTCCTGCTTGTCGACGCCGCCTTATCGTTACATGACGTTGTCGCATCGTTTGTGCCGACAGTTTTAGAGTCGCTCAATTTCATATTTGTATCAGAAATACCAGGTGCAATGTGCCGCCGCAGTTTCCGACCACTTTCATCCTTGGAGCAGCGTTTGCGTTTAGATTGACCCGGAGGAGGTGAAAATGTATGATTTAAGGGTGACAAATATTCACCAACACTCAGCTTTTCACTATCGGAGATCCGTTCATCGTCATCTTGTTCAAGCATCTCTGTCGTTCTCTTGTTCTTAGATGTTCCAGCAGGTCGTGCGGAGTAATGGGTTTGCACCTCGGAGTGAGCGGCTACAGCGGAAGAACCTCGCCTAGCGCTTCGTCGGGGAATCTGTTCTGAGTCCTGTGCGTCGTGGGTAACGACACGCCGGGGTCAGATGCTTTCCTCGCCCTTCTCCCGGCTCGTGTCTGCGCATTGAGGGCTTCGGCACCTTTAGGAGATTGAGTAGGCCTGTCACCAATACCGCCATTAATATCTTCAGGATTTGGCGCCGGTCGGAAAAATCCACGACATTGTGGGCCGCGAGTCTCTGCTCCATCATTGACAACGTCCCTAGCGAGTCGACAGGAATCATCAGAAGCGGCAGGAGCTTCCACCACCTCCTCCTCCTGGGGTTCTTCGTGGGTCCACATCTTTCCCGGTAGCGGGCCCCATTTAGGGTTCCAGATCCCATCTGCGGTCCAGTTCTTCTTGACGCTGTTGTAGGCCATGGTATCGAGGTCGATGTCGAACCCGTTGCCGTTTGCTTCGTAGTCTATCTCATCTTTGATCCAGTCAAGTTCCTTGGATAACTGATAATCGAATTGATTCAAGGGACGAGATGCTTCACGTTGCGCAACGGTGGGCAGCGGAATATAATCCGAACGCTGCCGGTGGCACTTTGGTTGTTCTGGCTGGCCGACACCGACGCCGAAAACCCAAAGACAGCGGGTCGTCCCTGCTCAGTCCCTGACTTTAGTTTCGATTCTAGTTCCAGGTCTGGTTCCGATTCCGCCTCCGAATTAGATTCCTCATGACCCCAACGATCGCCCGGCCTGTCCTTAGATGTGGTGGGGTTAAAGCGACCATGAAATGGACCATCCCTCGACGTCCCCTTCTCGTCGTCGTCGGATGACTGCTCTTGAGCCAAGCTGGACCCCATTCGTTCCCCAGATGCCTTGGTCCACCCAACGACTTCGGACATTGTTCTCGGAGTTGGCTTTAAGATCCAAAGAATCATCCCATGGCAGCGTCTGATTTCGACCAAGCCGTCCCTTTGATATTTGATGCTCAAGGCGTTCCTGCTCACGCTTAACCTGGGTTTGGAACTGGTTCCATGGCGTTGATTTGTAGCGGGCTAACTGTCGTTGCTCTCGTTTATAGGAGTCGTCAACAATGGGAGACTGTGGGGTCGGACGGTGCGTGCTTTGGCCCGACTCTGAGTACGGGGAGGGGTTCGTTATAGCATCGTTCTTCATCGTGGACAAGCTGCTGAGGGTCGTCTTGTAGTCGCTGCAACATTTCAAAGACCTGTGTCAGGACGCAGCGCTCGGGATTGTTGAGGCACAAGTCTGTCTTTGCGATGATGGCGAGGCATACCAGCGGGAAGACCAAGTTCATCAGGGTTGGGACGGCTGTCTGTTCACTCAGGCACTAGCCTCTGCGCTAATTGGCTGGATGGGCCATATCGCTGACAAAGCACACCTGGGTGGCTGCCTCAGGTCCCTTGTTGTGCTCCAGCCAAACGAATGATCTGCCACGTCTAAGCGCTGGGACCTCACACTGGGTCAAGGTCGACAACTGTGGCCGCTCCTTGTATCATGAAGCGCTGGGACCAGTTCCCATACCGGGCCACTCTCCTCCACCCACTTGGGTCAAGGTCGATAACAGTGGCCGCTACTTGTGTCATGAAGCGCCGCAGTAGAAAGTTTGGCAACATGACAATCTCTCAGCTAAGTTAGATTCATTCCCACCTTCTACGGATTTTCACAAGATCATTGTCGTCAAACTTGTGTTCTGGACACCGTTCTTCCATGCTTATACAGAACATCATAGTCTTCATCCACCCACCATGGCTCACAAGGGCCCTCACCCTCTCGCTTTCTTTTCGCTTGTGCCTATGAATGATCGGGCTAAGGAAATTGTCGACCATCACGAAAATGCCCACCACGTCTCGGTTTTTGGAGACAGTGAGAGTCATGAGATGCGACAGGGACTCGACATCGGTCCCCATATCGGATCAAAGTCACGCTATACGCTGGCCACTATCGGACGCTGCGGTGACATCAAAGTCGAAGGAGCAAGCATCTCGCGTGTCCACTGTTCTTTTGAGCTCAACGATGATAACAAGAAGGAGATTTTGCTCCAGGATCGGTCAAGCAATCATTCGACCCAGCTATTTGGTGAGACGGCAATGCCTTTCATACCAGGGAGTCCTCACCGCCGAGTTGTCGTGGACGAGAATGTCAACCTAGAATTCGGATTTGGGGAGTAGCGTGCAACCAATACCGATTCCGAATAGTTTGGCACAAGCGTGATAAAGTGATGACCGAAATGCATATTGACTATCGAGAAGACAATCCCGCTATACTCGCACCATCCTGGACGAGTCGCTAACTGTTGCACTATCTCAGCGCAACACCCGGATCCATATCCCCGGTAACTATGAGAAGCTCAGGTACTTGACTCGACAGAAGCTTGGAAGCGGAGCGTTCGGGGAGGTATGGAAGGTGGCCCATGTTGATTCTGGCAGGTATATGGCGGTCAAACGGATAAAACTGCCTGATATCCGGTCTCCCGAACGCACTCTCGTGCAGCGGGAAATTGAGACCTTGTCCAGTATCTCACATGTAAGCAAAGTTCAAGCAGATCCGCCTCATTGACTGTTACTTAACTTTACCAGAAACACATTATTGAATATATAGCAGCCCAGTGCGAAGGCGACCATTGTGACATTATCACAAAACTCATGGCAGGAAGCATCGAAGACTTGATCGGAAATGATCTCTTTGTCAAGGAGCCAACTTTAGCCAGCCCATTCCTTCACCAAATGCTTCAAGCTCTTGACTATCTTGCCAGCAAAGAGTTGATTCACCGAGACGTCAAACCCGAGAATATTCTCTGGACGCTTAACCAAGACGGAGTCTATCATTACCAGCTTGCAGATTTCGGTCTTGCGAATAGAGTCGCCAATGCGCGGACGTTTGCTGGATCACCACTTTACATGGCACCGGAGCTAGATAGGCACCCACAACCCCGCCAGACGCCGCAGATGGACGTCTGGTCCCTTTTGTCACTCTCGTATACGCAATGAATATAGCCGGCTTCCGGGGAAGCAGCTACATACGACTTGCTTGAGGATCAAGGCGATTGAGGAGGCGGCCAATGACGAGATGTTGAAACAACTACGAGATATGGCAATTACGGACCCTATCAAGCGAGCGACAGCAGCAGACATGTTGAAAAAGGTTTTCAACGGGGAGGGCTGCACTCCTCGGCACGACCTCAGTCGTGCCGCCAAAATTGGCTCCGATAAGGCAGAGCCAGTGCCTGCGGAACGGCGTAGGAAACTGGTTAAAGTCGCGAAGACAGGTCTGACAGAGCCGAATATAAAAAGAAGAAGCCAGCAACGAGATCAGTTGCTCCTGGGGTGGCAAAGTGTTCCAGGGCCCACAATGGTGCGACTGGAAAACAGTTGCTCAGTCGTGTGACCCAGACTCCAGGGCTCGAGATACCAAGATTCGATCCTACTGTTCAGAAGCGCAAAGTACCATATTCACCTCGACTGCCTGGCAAATTCCCCATTGAAGAAGGGGACCTGAAGAGAGGCCTTACTTCACTTAATTAAAACCTACTACTACTACTACCCCAATGGTCTCGCGGATCAGGTCGTGAATCCAACGCGCAGGTCTCTTTGTGACCCGTGCCATCCCTACTTTTTATCAAGATTACCATGGTACAGGCCCCATGTGAAATCAGGTCCTGATACGCGGTCCAACGCGAATCACTAATTCTTGACGCGATCCAGCTTTTACCACATTCCCTTTATTGTCCGCGTATCACGACCTAATCCTCCAATCCAACCCATTTTTTTATCATGAGAATAAAGCAAGCCCCACAATCTCATCATTCAATCCAATTCATTGTAGCAAGAATGCTCTAATAGCAAGCTATAATTTATTCATAATCCAACTCTGGGGTCAATATGGATTACCGTAATGCTACAGACTGTCGGTCTGCTAAGGAGGTCTTGCTAGCCATATTTACACTCAAAGATCCAAAGACAGCACGCGCACGCCCAGATTATAATCCGCCCGACCTAGGCTTACAGACTATCACAGGCTTCCACTGTACAGGATGTGGCGTCCGAACAAAGAATATGCAAACAGGAGTTAAGCATGTAAGGGGAGCATGCCGACTCGCCTATCTTTATTCACGGAGGTATTCAAGCCATGCTGAAACCGGCACATAGCCGCCCGTCTGCCCCTCACTTGGCTGTGCCGATGGGCCCTCGCCGCCGATCCAGGATATGTCTATATCATCGAGATCTCTCCGAAACTCTAGAACCCAATCCCGCCTAGCATTCCATGTCGTAAAGGAGTTGTGAGTGCAGTCAGGTTCAGGAGCCGGCAGCTTGTTCTTTATTTGAGCTAATGACCAGAATCTGCAAGGAGAAATTGCCAGTAACCCTCGAGCACTAGATTTGCGATACACGCGGAGGGTCGATCACGCAGTTTCGGTTCAACGAACTTGCATGCAGTTTCGAACTGCCGATGGCACTCAGATGGAGTTCCACTCGGATCCTTGGTTGCTTCGGAGAAGTCGCCGATCAGCACACTATCGGGAGGAAATCCGATCTCTTCAACTGTGTCAGATTTGATATTGCCAGCGTCAATAAAACTGTTTGGGGGCTAATATCATTGTAGTAGACGCCGTATTGCTTATGCATACACATATAATACTTAACAGCATGTACAATAATCGACGGCCTTCGGCATAACAGTACAAGAAACTATCCAGTGGCTCCACGTTGGGGCGATACCGTGCCAGTGACCATGCACAATGTTCGCCGGTCCCCAATCTCTCATCGTCATGAAATGTTCTGATATCAGACTATAGCACATCGCTATATCGGGTTCTGCTGGTGAGGCAGAAGAGAAACTTGCTATGTTCACGGATGAGCGATGGCTGTTGATGGAGAATATCGTTAATTATATACCGGTAAATGGAAGGGTTCAAAGAGTAGCAAGCGGAAGGCTTGTCCGGAGAAGATGAAGATGATAGGGATTCCTTGGAATTCGAGACAACGACAGGTGAGTTCATTGAGGTGAGCGGAAGCTGGAATGTGTAATCTTGCGAGCTTACATAATTCTCCCAGGATCCAGGCTCCCTTGGTTGTAACATACCCCGCACCACATGAACCGACCCTGAAAATATTACAGTATTGCTGCCTAAACATGATTAATCCACCCAGCTTTAAATATTTCTTTCGGCATCTTTGAGTCTAGTTGGACTCTAGTAGGCGAATGCGACCTAGGTCTTCCAGCCCACCACCACTCTTCCTCTCCAAATTTAGTCCCAACACATGCATTGATTCCTTAGAGAACATACAAGAACAAGTTTCAATCTTTTCAACCCATATTGCTGTCGTGGCATGTCATGGCATGTCGCCGCATGGCGACTCTTGATCAAGCGTTACATTTCCTATTATAGAATAGTGTACTTTTTGGCCAGACCGTTACATTTCCTATTATAGCTAGCGCCCCAGGAACTGTCTTTGTCAGGTGCGGGGTTGTGTGAGTGCGTAATCACGACCATAACAGAACCACTCCGGGCGGTTCTGCATTATGAACAGTAATGAAGATTCGATTTGTGGGTCCCAAGAAACAGGATAGTGCGACGATACGTCGGCGTTCTCTGCAAGCTCTTCGTACAAAAAAATGCCGATATCGCCGGAAAGCTGAAAAGGATCTCGCGACGGCAAACCGCCAGCCCGAGCGACAATCCTCGATAGAGAATGAGCTGCCGAGACTAGATAATAGTTCGGTACCCGACCTCCAGGGGTTGAAGATGATCTCCCAATACTCGACACTGAGGGGTTCGAAGAAAATGACGCTTCTGGTTGTGAGATCTTTCCTATGTCTGATCAGAATGTTGATGATCCCATTATTAGTACCATCGAACCGGATGCGTATTATGAGGAGACAATCGGCCTCTACCCTGTTGAAGAGAGTGAAGACCAGGAACAATCCCAAAGCTCACGAATCCAGACAGAGGAGCGAGAAGATCTGGCCACTAGGAATACCGACACTGATGTAGAATATTCTACACAAAAATTTATTCAGCAGTTTTTTGCTGGTGTACATGGCTGCAGCGTCGAAAGCCATCGAGAATCCTTGGACGCGCACATCGAAGCTGAGGATACAGACAACCACCACGGACTCAGTGAATTAGCCCCCATGATATACCCCATACACTTGATAAAGAATATATTCTCGCCCATAAAACTGATGGCGCGATGAAGGGCTGACCCCGGATCAATGGCAATCGTCGTTCACCGGCTCTGCAGCCCAGAATTTTGATGGGAAGCCCAAGCAGGCTTGCCTCCACGTCGAACGGCCGCTTCTTACTCAACCTGTTATTTCATTTGATGTCGACAACCTCTTAGGCTTTTTGGTTTCACCGGCAGCTGCCATCCATGGGATACGATTTTACTCTGCACCACAGTATCGTCAAAATATTCAGACAGATGTTCACCTAACCTTTGATCGTCTAGCTCCCGATACGGAGCGACCTCGACTACTTCCATCCCGGCTTAAAGATGTACCACATTTTACCTTTGCAAAGGTTGAAGGTGCTGATTTTATCACGCTCCACTTGTTCTTCCCATACTTGCAATGCCGCGGCGATTTCTATCGGTTAACTGACGAGCAATTTTCTCGGTGGTTTGACGGTATCTTCTATCCCGCTGTTCGTCAAGTTTATGGAGTGGATCGGCTCCAGCATCTGCCAGCAAGTTATCGCCATGCATTAGCTATCTGCCGTGCTCCCCAGGTGGAGGATCGCCTGCTCGAGACCGCTAGTTATCGGTCACAGCTCCGGATGTCTTATTTCCTATCACCCCAGGGCCTAAGTCAATTGTGGGACCGTATTCTCACAGCGGTACGACGACCAGGGTTGGAAGACTTTCGGGATCTAGAGCTATTCATTGAGGCAAAAGGCACCAAGCTTCTGTTCAAATACCCAGATGCACCATCTGATTTATTTGCGGTCATGGAGAACTTCCACGATACACTACACCGCGTTCTAGACTTCTCTCAGGTATGCCGCGAAAGGCTATACATCGACATAGGCAAAGAGACCTGCCCGCTGCAAAGCGACTCAGAAAGACATGTTGACAGCGTTTCGTCACCCGAAGCTCAGACATACCTGTGGCGACGTTGTTGCATCCGTCATCACCTAAACCAGCTCTATGACGGGGATATTCCAAGGTCGGGCCAAAACTTCTACCACGAATCTATGCTTCGAGATGCCGGAGGTATGACGACGTTGACGCCTCCGAGCTTCCGGCTCCGTCGCGGAGGCATCCTCTATGGCCAAATGTACAGTCTTACCAAGGAGATCATAGATGCCGCTCGCACGTTTCAGTTCCAAAATCAGGATCTCCGGCACATGGCATTAGATCCTCGGCTCCATTATGGTGCGCAAAACATTTCCCACAAGCCACAGTCTGGCCGAAGCGTCGTAGATCGTGCGTATCTCGCCAGTAAGCGCCGCTGTCATTATGGCCTGATGGATTCGAAACAGCGATCCTTCGGCGTACGGGAGGAGTATCGTATTTCATGGGTCTTATTCCGGAACGTCCTGACAGTCTTACGTTCTCTGAGTCCCGAAGTCCGCTCCATCATGCTGCCAGGGCCTCTACCTTATTTGTGGACCGTTCGCAGCTCTGTTTTTGTTGATTTCGTCTGGCACAACATCAACAAGTTTACGACAGGCTTTGAACTGGTACGATCCCAGTGTTCCCCAGGTCTGACCACATGGGAAGATACTAAAATGATGGATATGTTTCTTCGATGTTTGCGGGTTGCAGCTGGGGACATGACTACTCCCGAGAAGGGGCGTTGTGGTGGAGTAGACGGGAATTCCCGCAACCAGCAGGATCGCCACAAGTGCACTACGGCCTTGGTTTTGGTCGAACATTAGAGGAGTATGGCTATTGCTGGATTGAGCCTCGCATCGACTGGGTGCTGTTAAGGTTCCATCCACACCTTACCAATTCAGTCTTATTCGGGAATGGTACCCTTCGACAACGATACGTTAAATCCGGTAGGTATGTTAGACATTTCTTTGAACTTAGCCGCCGTGCCGACTTAGGACTCGAGTGGCTCCGGCGGCACCCTATGGAAGCAGTTGTTACGAATCAACTTGTGTCATGGCTTTGCCATATCTGTCTACGGCAAATGAGGGTTGACATTCTGCGATCCATTCAAGGCGACCTCCGTCCCGGGGTGCGTATTGCCATCCTGGATGATAAAGTTCACTTTTGCCGCCAAGGTCTCTCCACTGTCCTGATGAATGGCATGACTGCAGTAACAGGTAATCATGCGAATTTCAAAAGCCCTCACGAGGTTGCTCAATCGCTATTCGGGTTTAACGATGGTCGGCGACGGGGCCATTGGGAAAATAAGCCGTTCCGGAAGCTTCATCAACGGATATGCGCTGCGTTGCAATATTTCCCAGCGGAGCATAGGCTACCTGAGGCATTTTCACATCGATTACAATGTTGCCTATTTGCATACCATTGGGTATTACCTTACCCTTCGTCAGAAGGACTATCGCCGAGGACCAAAGTTGGGAAGCGCCGTTGGTTTCCATAGATACCCAGGGAATCGAACTCGCGGCAGAGGACGCTTCTCTGGAAAGCTGGGTTTGGGCGAGAAACCGCTGGAGGCCGGGGTATACTGCACCTGTCCCTCCATACGTCGATTGGAGCCGAGACCATTGGCAGTCTTGGATTGATCGCCATATCGACACAGCTCTGTCGCACGAGGTATTGGAACCATGTCAAATTCAGGAGAACCCTGCCGTCAGCTCATTACCCCAATTGAGCCGGATACGTCGGAATCCTTTACGGAGTGCCCGTCAGCCTGTTATCCAAGATCCAGGAAGCAGTCGTGATATCACCTGCTCTGTTTCAGATTCATCTGATCTGGAATGCGAAATGCACACATTGATGAGTCCCAAAGTCACGATTCCAAACCAAATGCAAGCCCAGTTCGATATGCATTTATATCAGCACGTCGAGCACTATATAACAGACTTTCGAAGAAAGATTGCATATGGCTGTCGGCAAGCTTGTGAGTCACAACAAATCGCCATGCCTCCATCTACAACGGAAGATGTGAGAAGCCGCTATGCCCCGCCACTGACTGAACAACCGCGGCTTCCCTGAGGTCACTGCTGCCCAAGCAAGTGTCCTTTGTTCCTGAACCACAACCCACATCGAGACTACCGCAATCAAATTTCCAGGTATATTATGAGACTTGCACCAATCAACTACAGCCTCGCCGTGTAGAGAATAGACATGAAACAACTCGCAAACGAGGCCGTCCTGCGAAGTATTCATCACGGGAAGAAAAGGCAGCGGCCGATGTAGCCCGGAAACGGGCCAGGAGGCGAGCCCGGCGGGCAATGGCTTGTGGTTCTGCCAAGTTACCTGGGCTGAATATTATATGGGTTACAGGAATTGAAGAAGCGGCAATCCAACCGATCAATTAGGCATATATAATTAGGAGAAGGAAGGAACGTCGATGTGGGAGAATGATATACATTTCTGTACCAAAATTAATTCGAGTAAAGCTTTTCTACGTTCACAGACCAGATCTCTACCCCTTTTATCCATCCATTTCACATCATTTATTACACATACTCTCATCTCTCTTATTGACTTCATCGTACAAGAATGGAAAGCTTGCGCTCTGACGACAAACCAAAGCGAAAACGCGGTAGACCTCGGAAATACCCTACAGACAAAAGCTAAAGCCGCGGAGGACTCGCGTCATAAACGGAAAACCCGGCAAGTTGAGGCCTCTAATCAACGCAATACAGCGCACACCGAATTCTACAACTCGGGATACTTCCAATGGCTCGTGTATAGCGGCTCTTATCCGGCAGCCAACGCTACTGACACGCCGAAGTTGCCTGAACAAGACATTTCACCGTTCTTAACTCCAGCCGATGATGTAGCAGAGGACCTAGAAGAACAACCTATTTATGACGCTGGAACTCCTCAAATTGCTGTAGACTTGGATCCTGTTCCGAGCTATGGCAGTCCCAGTCCGGATGATATCCTACTACCCCAATGGTCTCGCGGATCAGGTCGTGAATCCAACGCGCAGATCTCTTTGTGACCCGTGCCATCCCTGCCTTGTATCAAGAATACCATGGTACAGGCCCCATGTAAAATCAGGTCCTGATACGCGGTCCAACGCGAATCACTAATTCTTGACGCGATCCAGCCTTTTACCACATTCCCTTTATTATCTGCGTATCACGACCTGATCCTATAATCCAACCCAGTTTTTTATCATGAGAATAAAGCAAGCTACACAATCTCATCATTCAGTCCAATCCATTATGGCAATAACACTCTAATAGCAACCTATAATTTATTCATAATCCAACCCCTGGGGTCAATATGGATTACCGTAATGCTACAGACTATCGGTCTGCTAAGGAGGTCTTGCTAGCCGTATCGCTCAAGGTGCTCGATGACCATTATCTTGTCTGCTGCCATTCCGATTGTCGCTTCGCTCTCTCAACCAAGCCGGCCCGGGTAACAGAGCATTTAAGCAAACGGCATTCTCTGCCTTTACAAAAACGCCGCGATATCACCAACGCGCTCCGAATCATCCACAATACAGGCGTACTTATACTCAAAGATCCAAAGGCCGCACGCGCACGCCCAGATCATACCCTAGCCGATGCAGACTTGCAGACTATCACCGGCTTCCACTGTAAAGGATGTGGCATCCGAACAAAGAATAAGCAAATTGAGAGAGGCATATAAAGAAGGAGCATTCCGACTCGCCTATCTTTGTCCACGGAGGTATTCAAGCCATGCTGAAACCGGTGCGATTACAATCATGGGTAAAGAATCCAACAGACTCGCAATATTGTAGAGGGGTATTCCGTGCTTGAGTATAGGGTTAAGTGCGTGTGTATGTGTGTGTGTGTATGTGTGTGTGTGTATGTGTGTGTATGTGTATGTGCCTACGTGAATGTGTCTGCCACTACTACTAAATTACGACAACTACTAATAATAATAATAAATAATGGGGCGTAGGGGCGGGCCGTAATGCATCAGGTGAATTTTGGCCCCGGGGCGAAAATAAGTGGGGTCTACTCTAATAGAACGACATGCAACAACTGAGTCCCACTGATGGTGGAACTAACTACCATATTTCACCCCGGGGCGAAACTGACATACGGGCCCCTCTACCAAACTCCAACCAATTCCCTACAAACAGTCGTATGTGTTTCACCCTGCCAAACCGATTTATTGCATGTCAGATGTCCTGGTTCGGAACCATAGTAAATGAATCAGTTTCGCCCCGGGGCGAAATATGGTAGTTAGTCTTTCCGATGGCAAGGTCCCGAATCGTACCCGCAGTTTCCATCAGTGCAAGTTTCCTGGGTTCGCACTTAATATTCATATTAGAGCATTTGTCGAGGATCTCGCCTGGAGGAAGTCACTTGGTGGACTATTCTTGTGTGCCTAAAGATGAAATAAACAGAAGTGGAGTGAAGAGCAGCCTTCGTCTCTTTGTACTTTAATGTCTTCCATTTATGACCGTGTTTGTTGTTTTCACTTTGCTTTTTCTCTTCTCCCCTTTTGTCTCGTATTCAAAACGCGCGTCAGCAGTACAGTCGCGCCTTTTTCAGCAGGGCTTGCAACGGGGAGAGACATTAGCTTGATGCCTATTCAGCCACATTCGCATGAACAAGTTATATGCTGGTGGCGCCCTCGGACACCCGGGGCTTTGTAGCCAGGGCCGAGGTCATGCAGAGTACTCTATTTTCCATTTTTTACGCATCCTGTCGCCGAAACTCTTCCCCGAGTTGTTACCCGACACCACCCCTACCCTATACACCCATCATATAACTTCAGCATCATTGACACTGAGCCTGTGAGCGCAAAGGACATCAAAAATGACGAAGAGAAAAGCGGATTCGTCCGAAGTTCATGGGGAAAAGATAACAGCAAAAGAAGGCGCGAGGAGAGTAAGCGTGATAAAGGCGGTGGCGTACTCAGTCAAGCATTTCATGAAACCCAAACAATCCGACGTCAAGCGAAGCCTTACCAGCTCATGGTGGCCAAGATACCATTCGAGGCCCTCACGCCTGAATGGGAAAATGGAGAGAACCGTCAGGTTGATGACAAACATGTCATTGATCTCGATGAAGTGTTTGAGCAGAATTTAGCACGAACTAGCGAGGAGAACTACATCTTGGTGTCGTGTACGTCACAAGCCATGCAGAAGTACATAAAGGAGCAACAGCAAAAGACTCAACTTCACAAGATGACGGACAAGAATTACGCGACCTTGATGGTTGGCTGGACATCAATCAGGAGCCACTCGAGATTATGGATGGTCAACACCGAGTGGCAGCTTTGCGAAGGCTAGTGAAACGCAAGAAGTTGCCAGACACGGAGCTCTGGTGGAACGGCATAATTTACGACAAAGGTAAGTCGACCTCCACGCCCCAAAATAACAGGGGCAAAACCAAGTCAGGTTCTCAAGAAGCAAGATGATTAAATCAGATACTAGACGCGCTTCCACCCAAGCTCAACCTTCAACTGCGAGTCAACCGCAGCGACCTGTTGCTCCCAGACAGCCATGGTCAGATCTGGATGCAGCTTGTCATGGCGTCCAAGCAAGACGAGAGTTTGTTTCATGGGAAGAAAAGCGAAGTTGAAGCCCAAATGCTTGACTTGTTGCGTCTCGGTGGGAACCCGAATTTTCCCACCGGCCGACTAGGCACTTTATGGAACAACAAGAGCTGGGCGTCTAAGATTACAAGCTACTGCAGTACCACGGTCGGAAAAGACACCTTTAATATATCTAAGTGGGAGCAATTGGCTAGCAGAAGATTTGATGCAGTAAGTTGCGTTTACATGAACACCCGCCCGATAACGTCGGCAGGCTCGGGGAATGGGCTAGCCTGCGATCTCGAACTATGGACAATGCTGAGAGACTCTAGTATTGCTTTGCAATCATCGATGCCGTCGGGAAGAAGCTCAAGGAATTGCCAGGAGATGCTACCAAATACATTCGCGGTTCGGACTGGAAAAAGATGGTGCACGTATTGGCGGCAGGCGGAAAGAACGCGACAGCGAGTGCGATACGCAAGTTATTCTATACCGACCCGAAGGAAGGGGATGATGATCGAGTCGGGCCTGGTGCACGTCGGACGGCTCGGTTTCTCACTGCACTGGACGATGCGGCGTATCGGGAATTGTACGAGTTTCTCATCGAGAATCCGAGCTTCCGCCTCCCGGATGTTCACAGTCTGCTCGAGACGCCAAAAGACGTATGCCAGACCATGATGGAGGTAATGATCCATGTGGTTCTGTGGATCGATCGCGACTCGGAAGTCGTCGCGGACAAGCGCAAAGCAAACAAGCTCCCGCTGAGGAAGGGTTTCATCAAACGATTACAGAACGGCACGGATGAAAAGGCGATGAGGCTTGCAGATAAGCGGTCGATCATGCTCGAACGGGAGATTCTGGATTTTGTTCGTCGGCGGCAGCAATCATTGACTCACCCGGTGACAAAAGGCTATCTGAAGGCCATGCCGGACCCGAACGACCGCAACGGCGCCGTATACGCAGAGAGGTTTCTTGACAGATTCTGGCAAAACCTGCTTCATATTGTCGAAACTTCCCTTGGCCCCAAGTTTCGTCCATGGTGGGTTGGTTCAAAGGGCGGCGATGGCCTGGGTTTATCTCCCACCGATAGCCTCAAGGGATGCTCAGCCGTAACGCGTGCTGTATGTGTCCTAGCTTCACGCGTGCCTGAGGTGGCTGAAAACCCTGCATTGAACAGCAAGGAAGCCTCTGGTCAACTTGCAGCGGCGATCGACGGATGCATCGTAAAATGGGTGGCTGATCGATGTCGCCAAGCTCTTCGTGACGATCAGAACGGGCCGTCGCAAAACAAGCTAGCAGATGCGGATCGCGTCATTATAGAATCGACCGGGAAAGAGTACAATCTCCTCATGCTCAAGGGAGCCAAGAAACAAAGACGAATGAGCAGGGACCGACGATGGACGCCCCATCCCGGGAGTCAGCAGTGGATGATCCAACGGTGCGCACCAGGAGTGTAGCTGCCGATGTGCCCTCTGAGCATGGGGCATCGGGAGATCAGGAGGTTCGCTCAGATGATGGTGGAGAAGAATCGCAAAATGGTCCAGACCAGGTATCCGTGGCTGAAACAGAAAAGCAAAGAGAGAGTCAGGCGAATGAAAAGGGGCAATCGCTTAGAGCGCGGGACGGCCCGGATGATGGCAAGGATGCGCGTCGACGGCAGCCAAAACCAACGCAAACGCATGTAGGCTCAAGCCAGAGCGAACCTAGTAGCTCCCGAAATCCGCTGCCGTTTAGTCCCATGCCGGCGAGGAAGTCAGGTTGGAGAGGCCGATTAGCTGCGTCTTAATCCTCCTTTCATACATTTGACCCTTTACCCTATACAATGTGGTAGAACACGATTTCCATCTTGTCATTGAGGCTAATAGCTGGCTTGCATTGGGACGGGCAGCAGGAAACACGCCACGTCAAGTGCTGGTGGACGAATCGGATGTGTAGCTAGGTCAACATGGTTCAATTAAATTTTGCTTTGCCAAAAAGAAAAGGAAAGGAACTGCCAATGCTATTCATTTATGGTCGCGTTCTTTACTAAGCCGATATGCTTGAGACGTAAGAGACACCTTTCGCCCCGGGCGTAGCGAGATTTGCGTAGTCGTCAAGTCTTGGGTTAGGGTCAGTCTCTGTGAGTTACCTTAAAATAATACCACCATCAAGCAAATACCCACCCAACACCATGAGTACACGGGAACTCGAAACCAACAGCGTCATACTCGATGGTTCTCTTGACCAGGAGGGAGCCAGTTTTGTGTCAGGTAGTGGCAATCCAGAGCTTGAGGATGATGACCACGAGCAGAGTGCATACCCATCGCACGACAGCGCGGATGATGACTATTTGAGGGAGTCCGCGGTGGGCTCTGAGGACGGATCTGCGACAGCGGAGCGTGAATCACGCACATGGAGGATTGATCGCTCAAGAGGTACCTACCACTACAAATGTAAGGAAAAGGAGCCGTCCACCAGTTTAGAGGGACAACACTGACATGCCGCATATAATCAGGTGATGAATTCATAGCGAAAACCAGGGCGCCTGAATTCAAAGGTGCTGAAGCGATCTCGATACTTCAACGACCATTCACCATGGATTATGGTAGCCGAAAAGCCGGCTCGCGACCCGCCAGCGACAAAGACAACTACTATCCAATATTCTACCTCGACTTCATTTGCATCGAGGGAGCCCCATTGCAGCCGATCAGTCGGCGTAGCGATCGATTCTTCGATAACGTGACAATTTCCTTCCAGCACTGGCAAGCACCTTACAGCGTGAAACGAGGCAGTAATATATCGTTCGACCTGACAAACCGAACTTTTCGTGTTGCGGTGGCCGCGACGCGAGAGCAGTGGTTTATCGTTATGCACCCCACACGACCCGGGAACGGCAATCGCAAACGTCGTGATGCAGCCAAGCATGGGACCGGCATGGTCAAACACCATGCCGAAGCGCTCGCGTCCTATATCAAATCAGTCTTCACGAGTGGCGAGCTTCTTGGCGAAGGAATTGAGGCAGCATGGAAGCTGGGCGGTAGATCGTCTCAACAGATAACGTACAATAAGTGGACCATGTTCCAGGAATTTTTCATGGACGGATGGGCCAGTTTCGTTGAAATGTATGCCCACGAAACGTTCTGGTCCGACAACCTTCCTGCTTTTCATGCATACGACTACGGCGCCAACATAGAGATGGAAGTGACCGAAGGAGTCCAAAATCTCCCGCGGGAAACTCGCATACGACCGGATGATGATGACGAAGACGACGACGACGACGAAGAAGATGAGGATAGCGACGAGGAGCGAAGATACCAGGGTGATATGGAAGAAGAAAGCGAAGTTGATTCGGAGGAAGAGCAAGCAGTTGAGCCAAGCAGTCGTGATAACTCAAGTCTCTTCGTACAAGACCCAAATGAGCAGATTGCAGGTGCCGCGAATGGCGCAACATCCAGGAGCCCGCTGGAATCGCAAGATGAACACTTCAGCCCCGGGTTGCTCCAACTTCGTACGGAGTTAGAGCACAAATACAATTTAGATCACTTGACGAGTATATCCTATGCCGTTGCTACAAACTTGCACTGCACCACCGGCGGAGGTCAAGACCAGGACCAAGACCAGGTCTTTTGTCTTCTCGCCGACAGGAACTGTTTGGCTCGGGAATATGCTAGCCCTCGAGACT
The DNA here is from genome assembly GCA_020081605.1 of Albifimbria verrucaria. Classification (NCBI taxonomy): domain Eukaryota; kingdom Fungi; phylum Ascomycota; class Sordariomycetes; order Hypocreales; family Stachybotryaceae; genus Albifimbria; species Albifimbria verrucaria. The sequence continues at coordinate 13,580 of JAHREC010000012.1, read as the reverse complement.
ATACCTTCTATCCGCTGGGCTTCCACTCGGCATATGGCAATTTTTCATCACCAAAGCCGCCCGCCTTCCTCAAGAACAATCTCCTGGCCATTATAGAGGACAACATGAGTTTTTCCAACCAGGGTGCTGATGTTGTATCCTTCGGCGAGTTTCAAGGATACTGCGCGCTAAAGTCCGTGTACCGCCATCGCGCTGATGCCCTTCTCGCAAGTCAAGGCTCAGCAACGGCAGCACTGACGGTACCAGAAGTCGACACCAAAGCCGCGGCCAAGGTTAGAGCCAAGCAAGCAAGACTTCTAGATCGGATACGAGGGCGGTTGACACCGGAGAACCCCGGTGCGTCGAAGCCATTTGAGAGAGAAGCCTTGCTTATCGAGAAAGCCATCGAGGCGGAAGAGCTCTCATATCGCTTCGAACAAGTGGTTACCGTACACATCCAACGGCTCATCAAGGGTCAGAAGAGTTTCTCTACCGTTTTACAGCCCATTGTCCAGATGAAGCGATATTTCTTAAAGGAGAAGCAATCGTATTCGTGGATTCTGCGGCGGTTTCTCCCTCCGGTTTTCCCTGGTGTTCTTATCGCGTTCGCTCGAACATTTAAGCTAGCCATCGAGGAGATGGAGCGACGATTTACCATGGCTGGATCGCGAGGTCTGGGGCTCGCAGCGTCAGAAGCTGTAGCTGCCCTGGATAGGCTGGGAAACTTTTGTCTGACAGGCGATCCTCGTATACTTCCATCACGGGTATTTAGATTGCTAGGAACAATGGAAAGCTTACAACATGGAGGATGGCCCTTTATCGATCCGGCGATGCTTGATTTTAGGGAAGGAGAAGGGGTCATACACATCGGCCAGTGGCCTCTCTTACAGGATGGCCGTCCGATGCTCATGCATGTAGCGTCGCTTGCATTTCACTATGGGACGTTTGTGGCGGCAAACCGCCACAGTCAGCTGTGGTTCTCCGAGCTTGGGGGTCAGTCCATCCAAGGGATATCGGGGCCAGTCGGTTCTTAGAAAAGTGCTGGCAGAGCTATGGATCCCTCAGATGTCAAACTTTATGGCCATTCAGTTTCATAGAAAGTTGAACCGGGGTATACGAAGTGGTCGAGGTGAGCCTTCCATCAGAGCAGGTCAAGAACTGAAAGCTTGGGAAGATTGCCACGACCCGTTTCGATGGAGGTAAGGATGAAAATTCACTGTCATGCTAGGTCATATTGACGATATTCGTTTATTGACATGTGAACCCGCCCAGGGCACTAGAGAACCTCCCCAGGATTTGGTCATGCCGGATGGAGCTTCTGGCTCCTTGCGAGATCTACCAACCAAAACCAGGCGAGACTTTGCACTGGAACTAGTCGAAGCATTACAGGGATCAGAGAGCATGGTTGCCGCCGCCTTCGCGCCAGCCCATTCCACCTGGTTTGCGACGATAAAGGCCGCCATTCAACACACACGCCCAGAAGTCGTCACAAAAGACCAATGGATAGATGGCCTCGCAGCTGCTATGCATTCGAGTGGCGTCGAATGGGTGCCAGGTCGACACCGACAAAGACTCACTCATCGGCGGATCGTGCGCTTAACGGGTTCGGTTCTTTCGACGGAAGTGCTCACGGCTCGGGCCGGCAGCTCAAAGCGATTAGCACTTGAGGCTGACTTTAAACACGAAAGTACCTTGCGGAAACGACCAAGGAAACAACGGATCAACTTTCAATGCGATATCCCGTTCCAGGATGTCCCGCCATTGATCCAGGCAGGCTTTGAGAGGCTACGGAAGCTTTTTGGAAAGAATGATGACGACCATAAAATTCTAGAACATTACCAGCAAGCTTACAATACCCTGCAAGGAATCCTTGGCACCAAAATGTGCGACCTGATGCTAATGCTGGTCTTAACACTGAGCTCATCTTCGGTCACACCCCAAGTAGCACCTAAAGAACGATGTTTTAGTGGGGCACCAAAAACCAAACAGAAAGAACAATCGCTGTTGGCAGCGAATATGGTGACGCGGATGCTTTGGTTCCTACAACCGAAAGACTTCCCATGGGGCGCTGAGGATCATGGCACGATCCTTCGTATTTCGGAAATGACTAAGAAAATTGGTAAGTCCAGGAATCATAGGACAGTGATGTGATACGACTAACAAAGACACGATGTTACAGAGCATAAGGGGTCAGTAACCGGGTACTTCGCGAGATTGGGTGGATTCAAGTGGAAAAGCAACGGGACAGCCCGCGGAATAGCGAGTCAAAGCTAGCTCCTGCTAAAGACTTAGATGCATTGCACAATGAGCTGTCGCGCCTTCTCAAAGACGCCGAATCGTTTATTGCATGTGTGTTCAAGAGCAATGACCAGATATGGGTAGAGCGGTGTGGATCGATTATCCAGGATTAATTGCACAATATAATCCAGAGCGTTCTTGGATACATTGCAAAACCCTCCGTTGCTTATTGCACGAGCATTGTCGATATCCCTTTAACTGTCATTTCCTCCACCCTCATCTTGGTTTTTGCTATTATCCTTGGTGTGTCAAAACCATTATCTTCCTAACAACCAGAGACACGGTATGAGAGACGGATTGCTTATTGGTTGAGTATCCAGAGGTAACTCCCAGCATTACCCTTGTTTGACCTTGTTGCCTGCCACGGCCGTGTGTTTCCCTCCAGTATCATCTTCACCCTCCACACAATTATCAGTATCGTTATGCTCGTCAAGGACAATGGGGTTATATCTCGTGCTTCCAGGCCTATCCAAGTCATTTGATGGCTTGTTTATGGGCGGCCTACTTGGGGCGGAGGGCCCCTAAAGCGGGGTCTAGACGATCCGTCGCTCATATCCCTTCGAAGGTGGTTTTCAGTACGAAATCGATAGTAAAAATAACAAGGTTACTTAATAGCATGATTCACCAAGTAAGACAGGACGAGGAACATGTCACCGGATAGTGAGCTAGGAAAGAATTAAAATTCGGGCGATTTGTCGGTGATGGATAGCCATGATAAAATTGACCAATCAGCATTGGTCATTCTCCGCCGCGTGCTACAGACATCCTTTTCCCTAAGTTATATACATAATATTTGTCAGTATACTTCACATCCATCTAAATGTTGGACAGGGGGATCTAGCCATTGCATTTCCTTCCCACAGCACCACCACGTGCTGAGTGGCTCAGGCTGAAGCGAGGATCCACCACCAGCCAGGATATTAAATTGCTTGGCTGTTGGTTCTGCCACAAATTTACATAACCAACAGCCATTAATGCCTCGGCCTCGCCGTTTCAATTGACACCTTAAGCCCCTTAACCTACTTTGGTAGGCAACTCTATTACTTGTATGCCCTGAATACCGACACCCTTCTTTACCCAACCGCATTTGCTTACTGTCCTACCTAGCTATGGTAGGGTGGATCGGCCGCCTAGAGGCCCCGCATAGTGTGTATTGGTCGGCGAAAGCCACGAGAGCCTGCACCCTAGCGAAGGCATTAATCCAGTCAACCTGGGGCATACGGAGCTCCTTCTCAAGAGCTCTCAAGCTTGTTGTGCTTATTGCCGTTCTTTTGATAGCATATTGGAACTTACCATCAACGAGACCGTATACCACAGACTTGCTTCTAAAAACATCTGATTTAAAAGATGTATCCGCTGTCAAGCCGAAACTTTCGGGCGGTGATCAAGCCAAACCCATCAACACCAGCGCACATGGCGCACGGCCGTCATCGAGCCACGTTATGAATTGCAATGTTGATACGGACAGGCTTCGTGAGATAAGTGACAGATACAAGCTGGACGATCAAGTCGAGTATTTGAGACGCTACATCAGCTTCACGCGCAAGCCCATCGAGCGTCAATCTTATACTTCGCTACCGCAGAACCTCCTGTCATCAGGTAATGACGCCGAAGGCTTCCGGGTGGTGGATCTGCTGAGTGGCCACGACCAGGAAGAGAAATGCAGCGAACCCTTGAGGTTTCCGTCCCGGAGTCGCCTTTCCCGGCCGATGCTGATCTCTCCGACTTCATATTCGCCATTTCCACCACATACAAGCGCCTCAGCGACCCTTCGATGATCCAAGAGTGGGCCTACTGGCTAACCGACAGCAAAGGCAGGTCTAACGGAGGCAAGCTCCTCCTTCGCCTCCTTGACGTCACGGATGCGGAGCTTACGGAGGTCGCGCAACGACTTGCCGATGCCGGTATCGATTCCGAAGTGAGCGGGTGGGATAGCCGGATAGAGAAGGAGATGGCTGTCCGGTACCTCAACCTGGTGCCTATGCTTTACTCCCACAAAGACTCCCCGAACAGGAAGTGGCTGGTCTTGTGCGATGACGACACCTTCTTCACGGCGATGAATGGCCTCGTCGAGCGGTTCAAGCAGTATGATCATACAAGGCTGTTATATATCGGCACCTTATCCGAGGACGTTACGGCCGTGAAGGTGCACGGCTCCCAAGCTTTTGGAGGCGGTGGAGTCTTCCTCAGCCGTCCTTTGGCGGGTATCGTTTCCAGTCGCATTGACGCTTGCCGGACGAGGGCCAAGATCAAGCAGTCCAACACCGGCTGGGGTCCTCAGGGAGACATTCTCCTTCGTAAGTGCATATACGAGAACACCGACATACGTCTCACGCACCTGAAGGACCTCTGGCAGCTCGATCTTGTAGGAGACGCATCGGGTTTCTACGAAGGCGGATTTAAGCCGTACAGCATTCATCATTTCAAGAGAGGCGACAAGTGGCACTCGGCCAACCCGCTAAATACCACCAAGATATCCTATACGTGCGGCGAGGACTGCCCGTTTCAGCGCTTCGTTACTGCGGACAACTTCATCATCTCCAACGGTTATAGCATTGCGCACTACCCCGATGGGATCGACTTCGACCTGAGTCAGGTGGAGCGTACATTTCGCCCGCTGTTCGAGGAGCATGTGTGGAACTTCGACTACACGTATGGCCCTCAGCGCCCCTCGCTCCTCAAAACGGGTAAGAAGATTGCTTGGGAGCTTCGTGACTCGCAAGTCATGGAGGACGGGTCCGTGTTACAGGTATATGTTCGAAAGAAGGATGATGAGCGATGGATGGTAGAGAAGAAAAGGCCCATGAAGGCACTTGATGGTATTATTGAGCTTGTGTGGGTGCCGAGCTGAACGAAAGCTGCTGTTCTTAAAAATTGGGCTATGGATTTTCAACTTCACAGATTACTGTATTTAGTCACACACTGGAAGGGATATGGGACTTGTAGGGAATGAGGTAGCAGAGTTCTATAATGTTTAACTAAGTATGCAAGGCAACCTGTTACCCTCCGCAGTCAAGGTGATCGCAAGAGGAACGTCGGACCAGGCTGGCATATATTCCAAGCGCTCAAGCCACCATATCGAACCTTTACTCGATCCTGGATGTGTCGAATTTGGCGGGAACATCGTCGGAGGAACCGTTCGAAGCTGCGATTCGGAGACTGTAGACGAAGAATACGAACATTAGCAGGTAGACTCTTTGGAAGCGCGAGGGGGTCAAGCGAGGGGTTAAGCGAGGGAGGATGCCATGTTATGACTCGGAGGATGGTAGCGGAAAAGCTGGTACTAACTACCATGGTCATTAGCAAAAGCACTTATGGTTCAAGCCTATGGGACGTAAGAGGCACATACCATTTCATCATAGGAAGATTCAGTCAATTCGGAAAGATCATATTGAGCCCCGTCTCCAAAGACCAAGAGAGATGGCCTTACGGTCTCAACAACAGCATCGTCCGTGGAGCGCTTAGAGACGAAGCCATAGCCAGAGCCACCAAAGTCAGAGTTGAACAGGCTAACTGCGGTAGCGCCGTTGCTCTGCTTGACCTCGGCCAGCGAGCCACACTGGGGCCTCTGTGGCCACGGCACTGGATGTTCCAGTTCCTGGGGATCTCTCTGAAGTCAAGGCTGTTGAAGGGCTCCCTCCTGCAGCAGTGGAGCAGCAGACGTTGGGGTTTATGTTACGGCAAGCAACGTAGTTGCTGCCGCCCCTCCAGCCGAGGTAGAGGTCGATTGCGTTGACACTGGCGGCAAGGCCAAGGATAAGGGGAAGGAAGAGCATGTTGGCAAAGGGTGCGGACGATTGGATGATTGGATGGTCGGATGGTCAGGTGAGGGCTAAGGAGATGAGTCGGGCTGGAGATTGGAAGGAGGGAAATCGGCCACCTCTTTATAGTTTTACGCGGAACAGTGTACTGTGCCTTTATCCCATTGAACCCCGGCCTGGAAGAGCGGAAAGAGCGGGAGGTGGCTGTCTCGACTAGCCCGAAAGCCCTCGCCTACGATGATCCTATATGCTGTTGGTATCCATATCCAGGAATCCTAACCGAGCCCATGCAAGAGCCGGGAGGTCCTAGGAATATTTGACAATTTACTGTTGGGTCGTTATCTCATCGTTTCGTTCTCTTATGCAGTTGGCTCCCCGCTACCCTGTAAATGTGCCTGGGTGAGTACCCGGACGATGCGGTCGCAACCAATAGGGTGCCCACGGGGTTCCATACCAAGAACGATTGTGTATGCGGTTGGCCCTGCAATAGGACGCCGACATCACACAAAGGTCCGACTGTGCCAGCTAGAATAAAAGGAACTCACGTAGTGACCCTCGCCAGTCCGAATTCCCGGGTTTGCTTCCCACCAATGCTTTTAAATAAGGTTGGTTCACAGCCCATAGGCCACCACTCATTGGCTTGGTGGCCACGAACCCCTGCAAACCCCCACCCTCACGCAGCAGCTTCAATCGTCCAAACCGGGATTAAACGAGGGTTTCTGACGCCTTGGCGAACGATTGGGTTACTGCTTTATGAATGGTCAAACCATACCACGCCGCATATCCCTCCCTCCTTTATGCAGCCTCTGGAAAACCAAACGATGGGACAAAGGTTAAAGTGGTGTTGAGGTCTAGTCACTGAAGCTCAATATATAAATGCATGGTATAAGCAGCGTTTGAAATTGTGATGTGAAACCCCTTACACAGATGGGAAATGCATCTAGATTGCATAGTCATTGCCGTCGATGGTGTGTGCCGGTACAATGGAACACCAACAGCCAGAATGGCTGCAGGTGTGTTTGTCGGGGAATACTCCGAATACAATAAAAGCGTCATTATCGAGAGTGTTCGCACGACGAATCAGGTGGCAGAACTTCAGGCTGCCATTATTGCGCTTCAAGTGGCCCATGCGATATACAAAAAGAACGGTTTGGGGGTAAGAGGCTGGATCTAGTAGTGATCAAAGCAGATTCAGCATATGTGGTAGACAGGATCACGGACTGGGTTCCGAACCGGTGGGTATGAAAAGACGGGGTTTATTGGACAGCAAAGCAGAAAATAGTTCGTAACTCGGACCTTTTCAAGGAATTAGATAAGTGGATTGATACGCTTCGTAAAGTCGGTGTGGAGGTTTTGTTTTGGCATGTAGCGCGAGAGCACAATGAGCAAGCAGACGCGTTGACAAATAGCGCGTTAGAAGAGGCATCTTAGTTGTCTGCTGCATTGAGGAAGCGTATTCGAAGCTTGCACGACGGTCTGTCGTAGAGTCTGACTTCAAGGGCACTGTATGTTTGTGGTCCGGTGGTTTATATATATTCCGGACCGCGATTTCGCATGTCTCATATGCATCGACTTCTTCCTTCTCTCCCTTCTTTTCCTCTCCCTCGAGAAAGTAGCGAACATCATCCTCGCCACCAAGAACCGGATAGCGAACCATTACAGCAATGGCGAAGAAGAAGAGGACGGCAGCTCAGAAGGCGGCAGAAGCGGCAAGGACATTCGCAGAACAGGGAGCAAACATGGAAATCGCATCTAATACGTCCTACGAAGAAACGCACGAGCGAGAAGAGCCCGTTTCGCCTCGCGAGGAGGGGGCTCAGCCTCCCCAAAGGACACGATGAAGGGTCACGGAGCAAGCGACGATAGAACTGCGAACGGCATCGATCAGAACGAAGACCGTATAGCGAGTATGGCTGCGTCGATGGCACGGGGTGAAGGTATGGGTCTGTATATGAGAGCTCGTCGTTTGAAGACCTAACCAAAGCCAGTGCCAGTGGGCCATGAAAGAAATTTCCTAGGTCGAGCCTTCCTACCATTCCGCTTACAGTATGAGTTTTTCGGAACTGTGCGATGTATGATGGAAGAAGCATGCTTTTTATACGCCAAAGCAGTGTTGGCAGATACGCTAAAGGAGCGCGGATGGGATTGCGCAGCGTCGGCTAATCTTGAATCGTGGGCGGTTCTATGGAAAGAGCATCGATACCGTTTCCCCAGATGGATAAGCGACGAAGACTTCGAGGATCTAATACAGGCAATGAACACCATACAAAAAATATCAGCGGAGCGTGAGGAAGTCGACGCGGGTGAAATGAGGCGTCTGTTAAAACAGAGCCATCGACTTCTAACCCTACTCGGACAAAATGGTTATGTTCCTTCTCTAGTATCGCTGTATCAAAGTGGGGAACGATGCCTGGTGAGGTTGCATGATGAGGTGGAAATTTGCTTCCTGCAGGGACTTGAAGACCTCAAGGGTATCGCAGCGCAGAAGATCAAGTTAGAAAAGGAGGAAGCGGTTATAAAGGCGGATATCGAAGAAAGCATTAAAATATCTACGGCAACAGCAGCCCAGGAGTTAGACAAGGCTATACATGGAATCCGTATGGATCGGCTTTACCAGAAAAAAATAATATAATAGTACTGTCACCCACTAGATTATATACAGTGGGGCATGGGGCTTAGGTAATCCTGCCGTTTAATTGACAAGAGCTAAGCTCGCTTTTTATTGTATTAATGTTAAGTTTCTTCAGCACTTTCCATTCTTGGGAGGTAGCAAACACTTAAGCGGCTGGGGGTTAAGGTTAGGTTGGGTTTATATACTCTAGGGCCGACTTAATGCTGCTTTCTTTTTCACTAAACACAACCAATGTATATCAGGCTATCGTAGCTAATAGAAAATGTTGCTTAACAGGGAAATGTCTCCTGCAGCCGATGCCATCCACATACTCCCCCAATCATGGCACTCCAAGCCACTACCAAGAGGAGTATCTACTAAACGATAAGATATAGCACCTTCCGGTTGCATTTGATCGTCGACTGCGATTCTTATGCCACCTGGTAGATGGCCTTTGAGATTGACAATCTTCTCCTTTATGTCTGTATAATAAAGGGATGTGAGTTTGCATTTATGATCGAAAAGTGCAAACGTGCGATATTGTGTGAAGGTTGGATATGGTTTCCCCGTTGCCATATAGAGAGTACATTGCCCTTCCTCTGCAAAAGTGCAACGAGGCCAATTCCAGACTGGGGTGCGCTGGTTAAGATGACCATGGACTTCGCCAGTTTGAGTTATCGGTGTGGCAATAGCGCCTAGGAGACTCAACGGGATAAAGGCAAGAGAAAGTATATATTTTAAAGATAGATGCATGTTTGTGATTTTCAACTATTCACAAGAGATGAATATAGGTAGCCTAAAGAAAAGATTAAGATTTAAAGTTCATAGAAATATTCAGAATCGTAGAGCTTACATATTTAAATATATATTATAAAGTATGGCTGCTATTTATGAATTCTTAATACTGATGGGAGAATTGTTCGTTGGTTAGAAAACACCAGACTGTAAATCGCCGTTTTTGTTCGGTGGCTTGCTGCGCCCTGATTACTACAGGGTGTTAGAGCGTATCTTGCGCTGTTTGGAATCCTGTAACATATGCTTACCAACAAACCCACGCTTCTCAGCCTCATGATCCAGACAAGCCCCAGGAATTGGGGGCATGTCGGAGCAATCATATCTCGTACACGGAGCTGCGTATCATAAAACCGATGCTTCTCGCACACGCTGACAGCGGACCTTATTCTAACCGCATATCCCACAAGCTTCTGGATACTATTTATATGTTCCAGACCCCATCATCATACGAATCATTCACCGCATGACTTGTATATGGGGTCTGCGGCCAACTCAAGACGGAGAAGCCACAAGCCACCAACAAAGATGCTAAAAAGGGGAAAAGAATAAGCTGATAAGCGTTTGGTTCTGGATGGAGTAAGGTTAGCAATAAACTAACAGATAATTAATAGCTTAAAAGGGGACTGTATTTCCGCCATTATAATATAATAATATAATATTCGACTCCACGATATAAGAACGCTAGAAATCCTGCAATATTAACCAGCCTTTCTTACTATTGCATTATGAGAGTATCGATTATTATCTTATGCTGGGCCCTTGTGCCAGATTATACTCTTGCTTCTATTCTTCAACCCCTGTCTAATGGCACTACATATAAGTCCATTTCCTCAGAGGGAAATGTGGCGAAAATAGGTACGAGTAAGGGTGCAGCTATTGGTATGTCTTGTTAAACTGGCATTCGTGAGGGACCCTGTTAATATATAGTAATATAGATATATTGGAGTCAAATACCACTCTCTCCGTTCAGAATCGGCCACGAAGTCGATTCGATTTTGGAATTGCATGGCCAATCAACATTGAAGTGGTGGCCGGAACCCCAGGCATGGGCTTTGGACTTTGGGAACTCGTTACATCTTGTCGGGCATACGCTAAGTCCGAAGATGTCGAGCAGAATAGGTACTCATGCATTAAGGGTGCAGTATTCACGGTTCTGGCAGCTCTAGCCCTAAGAAGGGGTTATGGCGAGATGTCGATCGCCCTTGCCAAAAGCCTTGATACAAAAGCTAGGGTAACGGCAGGCGAATTACTTGGCGAGCTCGTGGAGATGCATGATTGGAACCTTGGGCCCAATGTAAGGAACCCCAATGAATTCCCGCGATCCGTTAAACTCCATCGTCGAATGGAGGATATTTTAACGCAGCAACTTGGCCATGAAGTTCGGCATATTGGCATGTGGAACGAACCAAAGCTTAACCCACTCTCGAAGCGACAAGAGAAGCAACACCCAGTCTTTGCACTTCAACATGGCAGTCAAGACCTCCATATCGCAATCATGGATATCGATCCAATCACTATGGAAAGACGTGTTAAATTAGGCTACGGCCCTGGACCACGAACAAAACTTAACGAGAGACGCCTTCAGAGCCGTGACGGGGTTGAGAAGATATATAATCAGCAATACTTCGACAGTGGCGGCCTGGATGCCAAGGCGATGATGAACAGCGAGATTAACGATCTGCCGGAGTTTAGCTATAAGAACTTAAGGTGGTTGTACGATGAAGTAGCTTGTTCTATCGAGATCCCTAGCGAGAACAGCGACTACAAAGGGTTTCAGTGGAATATACTGGATTACTATAATCGTTTAATTATGGCCCAAGGAGCTATTGCTGCGTTCGGGCCCTCAAAGGAGCAGGAATCAATCATAGGGTGGATTACTTATGGGTTCAACCTGAAATATCACGAGCAATGTATGGTCGGCGATGAATGGGGGCACCAGGTTCCATCTCGATAAATATCTTCATAATCAATATAGCATAAGCCGAAGAGAGGATAACTATAGCTATTACCTTTGACATAGAAATATAATAGGCACAGCGACAAAGATACAAATCCCTAAGGCACCTAATAAAAGACGGCCTGCTTCAAAAGACTCAGGCCGCCCCAGCCCACGACCATATAATTTAGGTAGATAGGATAGGCCTTCCAGATATTCATCCCCTGCATGAATATAATTGAGCTCCAGCACCGAATAGCTTGAGCCCGGGTGGGAAGCCCCAAACACTCGTCAGATTGAGTTCGAGCGTCAAGGTCTAGGGTACTGATCAGCTACTTCCCAGGCGAATGGGACCAATTAGGGCACTAAGACTCACTTGTCTCTGTAGAGTGGGCATGTTTTGACGCCATTCTATGAATTGACGATGGATATATAAAAGAATATAATTTTAATGGTTTCTATAGTGAAGTGAACTCTTGAGCATTATGTTTAAGCTGATTAGGCCGAAGGTGCTATTCGGATGGGAGCCAACGGGCGGCATGATGAGAAAGTTGGTAAAGGGGCTGATGCATTAATTTATAGCGATCTATGGATTGACGTCCTGCGGCTTAGGTTACACAGCCTCAACAGGGGCTTTGGGGGTGATAACCAACAGGCTGTTGGTTCGTAGGAGGATACAGCAGGATAACCTGTGCTGGCGTTAGGCAGGAAAACGTGGGATGGATCAACTTAACGTCCGGTGGCCGATTTGCAGGATCAGGGTTATCGGCAGATTAGTCATGGTCCTATGGCCAGCGCTAACCGCTACGTTGTCGAACCGCTAACCGCCAACCTTAAAGCGTGAGGAAAGAGCAGCTATTAAGGTTACTCTGGTTAAAATGGCAGGTATACAAGGCATAGGGTGAAATAGTATTCTAACAGCTATCGGTAAGTGCTAGTTATGAGTGAAAAGGTTGATAGAAGCGAGCAGACCAAGCATATAGGGTAGGTAAATTTCTGACCCTGACCCTAACCCTAACCCTGACCTTGAGGATCTTTGGCCCTAGGGTCTGCAGAAGAAGTTTGGTTAAGGGTACAAAGAACAGGGTTGAAGGCCGAGGTGGGCCAGGGTTACTAGCTAAGGTTCTTGTTAGACTGAAAAGACGAAGAGTTTAAGAGAAGGTGGGTTAAGTTCTCTAATCACTGAGGAAGGAGGAGTTGTAGGAAGTTGTAGGAAGTTTTTCACAAGCTACTTTTTGCTGTCTGTTGTCTGTTGTCTGTTGTCTGCGGTTGAGTCTCCTAGTGTCACGCTGCCCTAGCTTGTCTAAGCGCTTCTCCCAGTTGCTTGTTGGTGCCTGTTTGTTCTCGCTATCTAGTCGCTGTTTTCTACTCTTTCTTGTCTATCTTCTGTTCTCTGCTCTGTTCTCTGCTCTGTTCTCTGCTCTGTTCTCTGCTCTGTTCTCTGCTCTGTTCTCTGCTCTGTTCTCTGCTCTGTTCTCTGCTCTGTTCTCTGCTCTGTTCTCTGCTCTGTTCTCTGCTCTTTGTTCTTTACCTCCCGCTTTAGCCTGTTAACCTTTTCCCACCAGTCCTTTCTGTTCTAGATCGGTTGTCTGTTGTCGTCGCCTGCAACCTGCTTAGCTTTCTTTTCCGTTTGCTCTTTCTAAGTTGCTACTGTCCGCCAGGTGTGGTTGGCCATCTGCCGTCTGCTTTTTGCTTCAGGGTCTTTACTAAGCACTCTCGGCCTCTGCTGGTTACTACTTTGCTAGTCACTGGTTTCCACTTGTTTGAAGCCTAGAACCTTAAGGCTACCTGATCTTTCCTACCTGGGTGGTCTCCACTACGCGCTTACAAGTAACCGACTGTTTGCGTCTTTGCTTTTCGGTCTCCACTCGTTACCCTCTGGCGGTCCCTTGTTGCTGGTCGTTTAAGAAGGCCGAAGCCTACGACTTCTTACAAGGGCGAGAAGCAAACAACAGACAGTTAAAGGCGGCTACTAAACGGCAAAAAGCGGAAAAGTAGCGTGAAGAGAGTAGAAAGGGTGAAACTGCAGGCCTAATCTTGGCCTTAACCCTACGCGTAACCCTACCCGTAGCCTTAGCCCTAACCCAACGGAAATTAGGGTTAGGGTTAGGGTTAGGGTTAGGGTTAGGTTAGGGTTAGGGTTAGGGTTAGGAGTTAGGGTTAGGGTTAGGGTTAGGGTTAGGGTTAGGGTTAGGGTTAG